>CALNVZ010002974.1:213792-234515 GCA_940671915.1 Paracentrotus lividus
AATAGAATAGAAATAACGTAAAATATAGAGACTTAAATGGTGGAATTTATAACTGGCAAATCTCTAGTGACTTATTGGTGTTTTTGAGCTGGCAAGTCTCAAATGTAGATATAGTTCTTACCAGTAGTGCAGCTTGTGGGTTGTTAGCATACATGTTAGCACTGCTATCGGCTGGAGCTGTTTCTCTGAAGTCAAACCCAGCAAGGTCATTGGATATAGCGTTCCCTACCAGTAGAAAACCTCCTCTGCACAAAGAAAGTATAACATAGTTATTATACAGACTGAATCAAAGAGAATGGTACAGTGGGGAAAAAACAATTTAGGTATGAAATATTCTCAAATAATGTGTTATGTGGTATCAAATTAAAGCCAAAAGATTTTTCTTGCTGCTGCACTTTGTTCTGTGTAATTTGCTTTTGTAAAACAAAAGTTATTGCTAAATTATGTGCGACAAGGAGCTAATCAACATTACACACTCAATGAATTCACGACCATTATGTGCGAAACCTATACAAAGCCATAGAAAAGCTTGTGCAAACAGATTTTCCTAGATTAAAGAAAACTGATCATATCTCAAGATCTGCTGCACTAACTGAGATGGAAAAAAATGCAGAAAGCCTAACTTTCATTCAGTAGGAAAATATAAAACACTACTAGATTGTGATTAATTTTCATGCTTTGAAAAAATGTTGTCCAACTGTACAATTTCATTTGATACAGACTGTATACCTAGAACAGAAATGAACTAAAATGGGTTTTATAATATCTAAGATAGAGATGGTGTTGAATATGAACAGATTTGTTAAAGTTTGGGATAATGTTCCATTATGGGGTAAAAGTTACAGGAAAAAATGTACAAGTTTGCTTATCAGCAGACAGTTTCTGAAAAGACATGTTTTGTTTCCTAGCTCTGTCTATAAAGACTTCCCTTTTCTATTTGACATAAATGTACATGTTTCAATAACATGTATTTAAATACCACTGCGACTACTTCCATTTTATCCAGTGCTCTTTCAACTTAGTCAATCTCATTAGCAGATTATTGTATGGATGAAATCATTCCTGATCTCGTTTTCTTTGAGTGGAATGTTGGTGCAGGAACCAAAGAAAATCTTTTGGATGTAAAGAGTTTTTAACAGTGTAATCCATGATCATTCAAGTGGACATAAATTATTACCGGTAAGACCAAAGGAACAATGAGTATTTAAAGACTGTAGTGGGGTATGTTATGTTATTCCGTAGGACTAAACTGCCAAATTTAATTTTCTGATTGTTTTGGCTTCTAAAGGGTTCCACCAAATCAAAAATGGAGGGGGTCAAATTTTCAGACCCCGCCTTCACTTCGTATTGGGTCTTTTAGGGGCGTCATTTTGGCCCAATGTGTAAAGTTTGTATTTTCCTACCTAATTCGCAAATTTTTCTCCAGTTTGTGTGGCAAGTAGTCAAAAATGTCAGAGGAATTCACACTAAATAGTACTGCGTCATGAGTATTTACTTCCTTTACCGTTTAAGGGTCTCAAATTGCACAAGAACTGGGGAAAATGAAGGACGGATGCATAAAATTCAGAAAAATATGGCGTTTTTATTTCCTTTTGGGCTAGAATGTCAAGATTAATGAGTAAAAATGGTATTAAACATTGGAATAGATAAGAAATAAATGTCAAATACCATTTAATTGGCTATTCAAGCCTATTATAGACTTTTAAACGTAAAAATATACCCCAATTTAGTATTTTAACAGATGTATATGTTACTTCGACAACAGATGGCGACAAACCCATTTTTTTTTTTTTTTTCCAAACATGCTTTTAAATATCAACTCCAGATCACTATAAAATGCATTGTATGATCCAAAATTAAGAGAAATTTAATACTTTTAAAAGGAGTTTACAAAACACGCGTTTTTTTTTTTTTTTTTTTTTTTTTTTTACAAAAGATTTACGCCCGACTGACCGTTTTTTTTTTTTTTTTTATTTATTTTTTTAAAAATTATTGTTACAACTCAATTTGCACTAATCGTCTGCTCGTAATACAAACAAATGGCGCTGTGATAATTTTTGTTCACACTTGACACATAACACAACCTTAGTCTAATCTAAAGAATTATTGGTATACAACATGTACAATTTCGGAGTTATACATGTACAGTGTCCCCAAAAATTATTTGTACACTTTGAAAAAATGTAATTAAATATATCGATGTTGGTTTGAAATTTTTATTAATATTTATATCAAATAGTAGGTAATGTCACTACCACCTAAACACTAAATCTCAAATGTTCCGTCAGTCTCGGAAGTTCTAGGCCGCCATTTGCAATTTTCATGGCCCAAAAATTATTTGTACACTTCAGGAGATCGGTTTTTAAAGGAGTGTTTAAAATTTTGGGGGGTCTTCTTTTCCTTCCAGGACAGGCATCAACCTCCTTGGCGTACCGTCGACCAATTTAGCACTCATTTCACGGCCAATACCATTCCAAGTTCGCTGGAGCGTGTCCTGGAGCTGCTAGATGTTGGACGGTCAATCTTGAGGGCGCTGTCGCTTCAGATCACCTCTCATGTGCTAAATGGGGATTAAATCTGGGCTCTGAGGTGCTCTTTTTTGCAGCTTAACATGTTTCTGTTGCAATATTGCTTTAATATGGTTTGCTGTGTACTTGGGGTCATTGTTATGTTGGACCGTAAATTGACAACCATTCAGACTTGAAGCAGATAGGAGCATCTGAGCCATTCTGAGGGGCAAGAATATCCTCATGGCTTCAGCATTTGTGATGCCATGTTGTGAAATTTATCTCTCCATATCTACTGGCTGCCATACAACTCTAAATTATGAAACATACTCCTCTGTGCTTCACTGTTGGCTCCAAGCATGACCGACTGAAATCTTCCTACAAGACACACATGGTCCCGTCCACCATATCCAATCAGTTTTGCACTATGTCTTGGAACAGAGTTCTAGAACTCTGCAGGCTTGTTCACATGTTGATTTGCAAAAGCATGACGCTTCTTTGTTACTGTCCCTTACATCTGGCTTCTTTCTTGCCAATTATTCTACTTATAGTCATGTAGCCATTTAGCCTGTGGCAGACACTCTTGAGGGCACCCAGTCATTCCTCAGCCTCTGGTGCCTTAGATGCAATTTTCTTTGGTCACCATTTGCAATATTTCATTGCTTACTGTCTGTCTATCAATATCATCATGAAAACTGATGTCCATGAGACTATATTTGCCTCTTAGAGGCTCCCACTTGCGTAAAGGCTGATTGGTCTTCAAGTTGTGTTCCAACATGACAGGGACCCCAAGCACTCCTCGAATCATATTAAAGCATTATTTTAGCAGAAACTTGTTTAGAAGCTGGAAAAGGCACCTCAGATCCCAAATTTAATCCCCATTTAGCACATGAGAGGTCATCTGAAGCGACAGCGCCCTCAAGAATCACCATCAAACCTCCAGCAGCTCCAGGACACGCTCCAGCGAACTTGGAATGGTATTGGCCATGAAATGAGTGCTAAATTGGTCGGCAGCATGCCAATGAGGTTGATGACTGCCCTGGAAGCCAAAGAAGGCCCCCCAAAATTTTAAACCCTCCTTTAAAAACCCATCTTCTGAAGTGTACAAATAATTTTTGGGCCATGAAAATTGCAAATGGCGGCCTAGAACTTCCGAGACTTACGGAACATTTGAGATTTTGGGTTCAGATGATGGTGACATTACCTACCATCTGATATAAATAGTAATTGAAATTTCAAACCAACATCGATTTGTTTAATTTAATTTTTTCAAAGTGTACAAATAATTTTTGGGGACACTGTATATATTTTTTAAATAAAATAAATCCAATGGAAAAGGAAAAACACATATTTTGTAGTGTGATTACAGGGAAAGTCTATAAGACCACCAATTAATATTATTTGTTGTAACTATAAAATCCTTCTTGTCAACTGGCTGCCATCTCGATATCAGTAAGAATACTGATGGCAAATTTTTGTTGGAGTAGCATGACATCATACTTGGTGCCGGAATGCTGACATTTGACTGGAAGACATCGTCTATTTTCTGAACACCATCCATTTCGAAGGAAGAAAGTGATTTGCAATTAGTCTTGTATATGATATATCCTACATAGATTGTGAGGTGTAAATTATAATTGCAACTTCGAAGTAACTTATGTAAGCCTATCTCACCAGGTTCTTTGATCAAAACACAGTTTCTATCTGAGCGATAGTTGTTCTCCTTTTCTCCAATAGTTATTGGACCTGCAGAACAGTATGTGACATATTTAGTTCCTTCAAATTTATAGGGTGTCCACTGTAAAATTTTGTTGGAAGCGAACCCTTATCAACTTCAGAATGACATCACCATCATCATCACTACCATGAAGTTTAAGTGTAGGCATTAATCGATCCATGTTCAGTTTAAAGTTATTTATGTCTAATTAGAATTCCAAATTAACACCATGAAAAGTGTTTTATTTTGTTCAGAGACTTGAACCGTCTTGACCACATCGTGGGGCACTTTTTCTACAAAAAAAAAAAAGCACTTGAGATCTGGGCCCGTATTCCATAAATATTGGACTTAAGCATGAAACTTAAGATTTTTTTTGCTAGAATAATTTTTTGTTTTAATTAAGATTATTTTTTTGTAGCCTATTTTTGACATTTGAGCACAAATTCTTTGATTCGGGAGAAGTAAAGCGTCTTAAATTGAGTTGCGCCTACAAATACGCACATAAGAAATGCGAATTTTATCCTAACTTTAAGCCTACTAGCTAGTGGCTTAACTTTGATGTTGATTATATGCCAAGCTCACATTAGGCCACAAATTAAACATGACAATATAAACAGAATTAAGACTTTTGCTAAATACTTTCTGAGCTCAGACAAAGTGCTTTACGTGTTTGGAACAAAAGTTAAGAATTTTTTTTTCCCGGACAAAATCTTATAAAAAATGCTTAGACTTAAGCAAAATTGCTTAAGTATAGTTTATGGAATACGGGCCCAGAACCTTAAAGAGAAAGGTGTTCAGTTATGAAGTGGGTGCACAGAAAATTTGCCTTTAAATTTATGCTTTTTAAGAATAATGGCTTTGTAATTTCTTGATGTTAAACAAATTATTGCAAGCGCGAAGCGCGAACTGATTTATTTTTTTAGCTGAAGATTTGAGTTAATTTTGCATTATA
This sequence comes from Paracentrotus lividus, assembly GCA_940671915.1. Taxonomy (NCBI): domain Eukaryota; kingdom Metazoa; phylum Echinodermata; class Echinoidea; order Camarodonta; family Echinidae; genus Paracentrotus; species Paracentrotus lividus. Next base: position 218,969 of record CALNVZ010002974.1, read on the forward strand.
TACCCTATTTAATATCAGCGAGCGCGAAGCGCGAACCGAAAATAATGAGCTAAAAATTGGAGTTAATTGTGCATTACAGACCCTATTTAGTATCCGCGAGCGTGAAGCGCGAGCCGAAAAATTTGCGTTTTAAAAGACATACATGGAGTAACAAGGGGCACATTTTAGTATTAAAAGTGCCCCTTTTTATTACAAAAATGACATTTTATTAGCTAAGAAAAGGGGCACTTTTAAAGTGGATGACAAAGTGGGGTCAAAGTGCCCCCCCCCCCCCCCCCCCCCCCCCCGTTTCGCCGCCTCTGAAGTGAGCCTTTCCGTGGTTGACGATGAAGATAACTACATTCTTGATGGGCGATGTGAGCTTCATGTTTTATATTGGACTAGACTTAGTCACTCTCTATTATGGGGTCTTGAACTGTAATGACACTGGATACAATTACCTAGAGTATCACAAATCCTAAGCAAATAGATACTGAAGAATTAAAAAAACAAAAACAAAACAAAACAACAAAACAAAAGAAAAAAGAAAAAAAGAAGAAATTCACCAGACAGTGGAAGACTGAGGAATAGAAATAGAGATGGATAATATAATGCCCAATGTGGGGTTAGTTAGGGGTTCTTTTCGTAAGGTTAGAGCTTTATATTTGTATTCTGTAATAAGAAAAATGTAACGTTTGAATATAATTTTGTGTGGATTATATTATAATTTCATAAAATGAACAAATCGAACAAACAATTCCCTGTTTAAAGATATAATTGTGAGTTCTATACTTTTGCACAATATCTAAGGTGCATGCCAAATTTCATCGTAATTTTATGCCCCGGGTCAAATAAAGCTAGTTCAGTATTAAACAAAATGTTTTGTTCTGGTTCTGATATTGGCATATTATACAGAGGGGAAAGGAGCACGCATTTGAAGTTTTCATAAATATGAACAGATCTGTTAATATTTGGTGTGTTGGGGGAGATACGGTAGTGTATGTTTTCTTTATGGTTGTACCTGTCTCTTTGTGTTTGGAAATATGATGTAACGATTAATTCAATCAGCGATGTATCTAGGGGAGGGGGGGGGTTTGTCTTTGTTTCTGTATTTTTTCACCATTCCATAATTAAAAACGTTCCTTGGAAGATATATTTAAGTTTTCAGTTCTATTCTTTCTATCTACATTTTTCTTTTGCGCAACGCGCTGTCAATGTGTTGTAGGTTTCAAAATTGTTTGCAGAGAATAAAAAAAAAACGTTTAAAACTATTTTTTGTATCTAGAAGAATCCGAGGCATTCAGCTCCCAATATATTTTGTGCAAAAGGTCTACTGGTAACCCATGAGGTCAGGCATGGTTGCTTTGAATCACCTTTCCGGCTGCTAAAAGATAATCTATGTCTTATATAAAAACTCAATGTTTGTGATATTGAAACAGAATTATACACCAATGACTTCCCCAAACCCCTCGATAAATTTGGAAACCATTGATTTTATATATATGGTAGCTTGTTGTCGTTTTTTTTTTTTTGCTTTTTGTTGTTGTGTTAGTTTCTGTTTTTGTTGTTTTGTTCTTCCCTCTCCCCCCCCCCCCCCATTTTTAAAGGTTTTATTTCCATCATAATAAGGACATTATGCCAAAGAGAAATGACTAATATCACAACTTGTATAGAATATTGGCGGGTGCGACGGGGGGGGGGGGGGGGCTCAAAGTAATAAATGAAAATGCACGATATTGCCTTAAGGAATGTGAAATATCAACTTTCAAATTATTTCTGATCCACTCATGCATTTAGAGTGTCCAAAAGATGATATTTGAGAGAATTTTTTAATTATTTTCACAAACGTGTTTGTCGCCATCTGGTGTTGAAGTACGATTTCTAGGGATAATCCATGCTTATTTCTATATTTTATTTTAACTCAAGCTATAAATTGTTATATTGATGATGTAAGATATATGTGCTTCAACTATACAACTTGAACTACAACTGTATGGTTACAAAGTGTCTTTTCAATTCGAAATTTTAGCTCAAACTAAGGAAATTTTTAAAAGGATATTTTTTTTATATTTCTTCACAAAATGACCCCCATTGAGTAAAAATAATAAATTTTTTGGAATGAAATGTCACTAAGAATGAACTAGTATGACATTTCTGTAACTGTAGATTAAAATTGTATTCAAAATTTGATTTGAGGAGGAATACAAGGCATTTTATTATTGGGCCAATATGTCGCCCCCTAAAGGGCCCCCAGGAAATGATGGAGGGGTGTAAAAATTATGACCCCATAAATTTCTTATAACTTGGACCCTAATGAACCTAAAAATGCAAAAATATTAATTTTGGCGTTAAAATCGCACGAGAGATGTTTAAGTGACATACCATACCCCACTACTGGTTCATGATGTGATTTTTATGTTTGTTTGTTTTTTTTTTTTTGTATTTTGGTTTTATTTGACATTTAGTAAAAAGTTTTACTTGTTTTATAACAGGGTTGCAAGGCCAGGGTTCATTAAAATGGTTTCAAAGCCATTTTAAAACCATTCATTAAACAACCCAAAAAAAGTACAGTCTATCTGGTATGTACATGTATGGAACTGTACAAAGTGCTTGAATTGGACATGACCATGATTTGACCAGACTAGTAATATGAAAGGAAAGCAAGCTCTACACATACTGGATACAATGTACACACTATCCAACCAGTATTTTATACAGTTGACCTTAGTTTAGAAGTTCTTGTGATTCAAAGACAGTTAGATTACAAGGCTATCTATCAGACCTTGTTATTTACACTAAATCAGTTTGTGTACATTACTTGCACAGAGTAAAGGGTAACATACATATGTGTTTAATTAAGACATACTGCGTTAGTCCTTTTTATCTGATATTCTTGGGCATGATTCCAAGCCCATACATGTATTGCACTATTGAAGCAGAGATGCCAACACGTTACAGAATAATTATAACATTAGAAATTAGAATGCGAATAACGTAAATAGTTCAAACAGCTGAAACAAATGTCTTGACAAGAGAAAGAAAACCACTGATTTGAACGCATTCCCAAAATTGAATGACGGAGCAAATGTTATTATCCGTGCTTTCTCTAGTGAGAAGTCATTTGTTTTTGGTGTTCTAACTATTTGCGTTATTCGCGTTCTAATTTCTAATGTTATAATTATTCTGTAACGTGTTGGCATCTCTGTTGAAGTGATGCCGTCTAAACAATCTGCCTGCTTGGGCAACTTAAGAATCCCCTTTTTTGCCTACATGTTTGCAGCGATTAAAAAAAAATCCTTTTATGGTAACAGAATTTCATATGAGGGTACTCATTTTAGCTACAGAAGCTGAAGAATGTAAGCCCACATTACTAAAAAAAAGTTCATAAAACTACTGCAAATACAGGGCAATTTGTTTGTTTAACTGGCACTTCAGACAGTAAATTTGCCTAACACCATGGCTGTGAACCCTCTTGTACAATGTAAAGTGAGTTTCATGCCAAAATGCTCATTACAAAAAAATAGCATGATTTTGATAATCCCCACCCCCCCCCCCCTCAAAAAAAATGAACTTGGTCTCCCTCAAACCATTTCTTTAGTTGACAGCCCTGTTATGATGTTGGTGAAGGAAATAAGGCTGCCTAAAAACTTATTAACCGCATGATCCGATTGTTATTTCCTGTCCTCCCTAGTCCTCTATAGTATTGTACTTCAATTTCATATGGCAGCATACCCCCAAAAACTATTATACACTTCATAATGGCCTCCAAATAAAAATATTCATTGAACTTTTGAAGAATCTTATGTACATGGATACTATAGCTAAAGTCCCTGTTTATCACATGAGACCAAAAAGTCCAAAGATATTTTATGCCTGAGTGAGCACTGCCTACTTTTGTAAAGAACGTGAAAATTAGACTGTGTAGGAATTGGCTTTCCATTTCAGTAAAGTGAAAAGTTATTGAGATTATAAAATCTTTTATTTGCAGGGGCCATTTAAAATGTGTTTTTTTTTTGGGGGGGGAGGGGGAGGACACTCCAAGTAAATTGAGCTTGAGATATGATATCAAGAAGAGGGCTGGGAGTATATACCGATGGATAGACAGACAGTAAACTTCAAAGCATAATAATTCCTCACACACAATCTTTGTCCAAAAGCATAATGGATCAAAAGTCTAAACAAAATAAACTGGATAATTGCATGAGAAACTAGTAATAAGCATTTATGTTTTCACAACAGATCATATCATGATATATCATAAATGTTTTATTTCACAAGGGAAAACAAGAGCTAAAAATTGAAGCAGCTCAATCACTTTAGGAGCATTTATTGTGAAATGCACAAAGTTGTATCTTTTCATGTTTGAATGTTTTTGAATAAATGTTCATTAAATTATTAACTCTGAAGTGTAATTTTGTCACCCTCATAAAAAAAAAATATGCCTGAGACAAATTTCACAATTTTACAAATCAAGTTGGTTATTGAAGAGACTTAGGCATTGATTATTTCTGTGATGGGATGGTTCTACCACTTGGGGATAAAATATTAGTAAGGCAACCACTAGCTGCATCTCGTTATTGAGGTATTTGCACTAATGGTTGGCAAAAACCTGGGGGGCGTTTCATAAAATGACTTGTTGGACGTTTTATCCGATAAATTTGCTCTCAAGCCAATCAGATGCAAGCATTGCAGTAGCTTATAACAGTTGTCAGTGAGAATCGGTAAATATTTGTTTCACGAAATGCTCCCCAGGTTTTGGTAATGGGTGATGAAGATAAATCTTACCCTCCTAAACCCGAGTAGTGACCATGAACTACACCTAGACAGAACGCCGCTGCTACTGCTGCATCTACTGCATGTCCTCCACGTCTCAGCATGTCCGCTCCGATGTCAGAACATACTGCAACATCCGTTGCTATGGCACCATGAGGATCCACCTATCAAGAAGAGAAATGAGGGATGGGATGTCACAGTTATGGTATACAAGCCTTCCTTGCATCTCCTCTTCTCATCTGGTTCACAGTCCTTTTCAGGACTAAATCAAGGAAAAAATCCCTTTAAGTTTCTATTATTTTTCTATCAATTTTCTTCATTCTGCAACTTTCCATTTCCTCTTCTACTCTCTCAAACAGTCCTTTTCAGGACTTAAACCACAAAGTGAACCATAAACCTTGGACGTATTCAATCCACCATGCAAGCCTCTACCTTCAAAGACCATCTATAGTAAACAAGTTGAACAATTCATGTCAGAAGCCCAACCCCCCCCCCCCAAAAAAAAAAAAAAATAATAATAATAATAATAATAACAATAATAATAAATAAAAAATAAAAAGAGGATGAAGATAACACAGCACCTCCCTTCCTTTGAAAAAGTATTAAGGGTTTCTGTTCATAAAAAGCTGTGGGTATTTGGGGTTATTTGGGACATGAAGCTGTATATGGACTGGTCAGTATATGGATAATTTGAATAATATTATTATTAATTAAAATCATTCGATTTACCTGTCTCACGCCAGAGATGATAGAAATGATCATTCCTATGGTTACTGCCAATGCAAAGACGAGAGAAGAGACAATGATAAACCTGAGACCATCATAGCCACATATCAGCTCCTGTTGAACTACCACCGTTTCCTTCAAGGGGGCTCTCTCTCTAGATTTAGGTGCATCAGGATTAATGAGGGCATGCTTGTCTGCGGAGAATGCAACATAAACAAGAATGATAATTGGTGTTTTCTACCTTTAGTCTTTTTATAATTTGAAAGAGGTATCAAACCCAAGGAGAGAGTCAGTTTTATAGGAAGAGTAAAATGTTCCCTTCAAGGGAGCTCTCTCTCTGGATTTAGGTGCATCAGGATTGATGATTTTTTTTTTCTGGGGGGGATGTCCCCCCCTCGATTTTTAAAGCTTAACATATTTTTATGTCGTGATTAGCTTGTGAAGCTAATAAAGAGGTAAAATATATTTCAAATACAACGCTAAATGTTATTATAAGGCAAAATTTTCGGCTCGCGCTTCTCGCTCGCAAACATTTTCTTTAGTTTCTGCATAACGTGTGAAGTATGTATATTTTGAGGGTATTATTTTTCACTTTCGGGTGTTTCCGTCCCCCCGTGTCATGAAATAGCCGCGCTTGGTAAACAGCATTTGAAGTGTGCTGCAATCCATATTTGGCAGGGTAATAATTTATTTTGAATTTCTCATCCACATTTATCTATCTGTTTTTATTCAAAAGTGTATGGTGATCACTTTACATTGTATTCCCAACCCCAACGTAGTAATAATGATCCCTTACCAAAACCTTTCTGAAGGAAATGCTCTTTGACGATTAATTTCACAGGCTCAGATAAGGGTTAAAAAATATCAAACCTGATTTTTCTCTCCAAGGTTACATCTTCATACTGTACAAAACATTACTGAAAAGAATACATAGTCTCACAATGTCTCGACAGTGTATTCATATAGTTGACTCTGTGATATTAGAATTTAACAGTGATGATTTCGTACTGTGGTATGGTTTTCCACAGAAAATGCAAATAGCAATGTTCAATTTCACACAGAATTTATATTCCCTTTCATGCTTCCTTTCATGAAATGTGGAGATATGATTCAGAACGTTAAAATGCTAAATGTCACACTGTTTTAAAGGGATTTGTTAACTTTCAAAAAACAAGAGCAATCAGATCAAGATTAATAAAATTATATTGTTCCAACAGTAAAAACAAACTACTGAAAGTTTCAGTTCAAATGGAAGTCATATACTACCTTAAAACAGTGTAACAAACAATGTCAAGCATACAGCAGAACACCAGTACCCTCTGCTGCTAGCTCATCAGGCCCCTAGCGACGGGTACCTTACAACAGGAAAAAGGTGTATTTTGTGCTATGCGCATGGTTTTATAAACCATCCGGGGTTGGTTTATAACATTTGAGTAAGAAATCATTGGTATCTCAAAGGTATATAAAGCAAGCAATTAGCGTGCAATTTTGAAGAGATACCAGACTGACCTAAGTGTTTATAATTTTGTTGGCAAAATACGCTAAATCGAATAAAATGGATTTGAATATTATTCAATGTTACTGCATCCCTTTAAAGGTACACCGTATTCAGTTGTTTTCACACTGCATTTCTCACTGTAATTCACACTATGGTTCACACCATATTCACACTGCATTTACAGACATGAGACAGAGAAATATAAAAAAAAAAGAGGAAAATTGCTACCAGTGAGGAAGCGTAGTGACCGAACCTCCTGGGGGTGGGTACGGGATAAGGTAAGGTGTTGAAAATTCACGATTTTTTTTGCTGCGACTTTGTCAGTGTTACTTTGTTAGTGTACTATCTTCAGTGCCTTGGACATGTGCAGCACATGTCCGATGCAAAAAACCCAAAAAATGAAATTCTTTTTAAAAAAAAATTATTAAAAAAAAAAAATCATTTAAAGTTGCTATAAGAAGGGCATGAATTTCCATAAATTTGGGTTCTACACCCATTATATAGTTTTTATAAGATGTTCAAACAGATAGCATATTATCATAAAACTCCCCTGACTTCTCGATATTCTGGTTTGAAAGTCTATGAAATAGGCTGCTCCCAGGCCCCGATTAGACTAGTATACAGAAGTACACGCTGAGGGGTACGTCACGGCCGGGTGTTATTCGAGTGCCCGAATGTAAATACAATGATGTGCAGATAGAGAGAGATGATTTTACCAATGTTTTTCGAAGGAGGCTATATACAAAAATTACGAATCATATGTACAAATATTTACTTTCCCTACATAGAAAAAAGTATAAATAAGGGTTTTCAAGTCTTAAATTGTGAAATTAGATTGCCAACAATGGGTTATTAATCAATATTTTCACTTGTTTTTCTTTTTTTTTCCAACAAGAGTACGATCGAGTTCTCTGTTGTAAAGTAGATCCTACCGGCCAAACACACACACAACACTATAGAATCTAGAATCTGCTCATATATATTTCTCGGCCTACCGAGTGATTTCTGTATTCAGGCTAGTTGAAACTTATAAGCTATATACAGACGTCATGTAAGCAAAATGAAGCGAAAGATCGATCGGCTACCCAGGTATAGCTACGCCAGCCAGCGCAGACCAATTCCGCTGGCGACGTATTTTTTTGTTTGTTTTTTTTCTTCAAGCGCCGCATCACACGCGGATGAATATTTTACAACGGGACGAATAGCACGATTAGCGTCGGCCGCTACGTGTTTGACCGGTGAGAATATCTCGCTCAAATGTCATAATTATCTTGAAATTAATCTTTAGATCTATTGCATCATTTTGAAGGCAGTTACATATACTGGAGAATAAGTACGGCTAGATATCTACTATAACCTTTTCGATTTCACAAGTTTTTTCCCGCACATGAACACCAACTGATGCACTGATATGATACATATTCACTTTTGACGTTGATACGCGGTGTCACGAACCCCCGAAGACAAGGCAGGAAAATCGACTTAAAACGCTACAAATGAGAAAATTGTAACACTATAGAGACATATCATTAACTATATAACATTTCTTTATTATCATAAAAATCATTCACACAATATCATAACGATGAAATAAAAGTTCTGACACGAAAGTAAATTCATTCATAATTGTCGTGTATACACACAATCAACTGCGCTGCCAGCTTTATTTATTTTCTTGATCGCCGTAATACCCGGCCGTGACGTCACCCTACTAGAACACTAGTCTCAGTACGCATCGCCGGAGCGATGACGGAAACCAGGGTTAGGGATAAATCGTTTAAATTTACTATTATAAACTTATTTTTGGGGAATGAAACGTTTCTCAGAGTTAAGTTAGGATCGTAAGGATGCTATTAGTGTAAATATCTCATTATTTGGGATCGTCTTCTTAATTCTACTTTAAAAAAAAATTTTTTTTTTTAGAATGTCAAAATCGGCGGAAATCCGCGGATCCGCGGAGAAAAATCATGCCTGATTTAACACTGTATTCACACTGTGGTACAATGTGTTCTTTCCAGCAGGAATGAAGCAGGTGAATAAAGAGACATTGAATACTTTTTGTGCACTGCACTGAGCCTTACGATATGCATACCGGTACATGTACCCGTACACTTTTAAACATACATGTAAAGAGGGATGCCATCTTGAGTTTATCCATCCATGGTTTATCAGAGGGCCTGAAAATCAAATCTACAAAGCACAGCTATTTTGTACCGTCCTAGTAGAATCCATGTTTGTACACACATACACAAATTGAACTATGTAGCCTGGAAAAAAGAATTAGGGGCTGGATTACCTTGTTTTGGGGGTGCAATGCGTACATCAATATTTTCAAGATTCACATCAGAATTGATTGGTGATGGGATTCCAAGATCTCCACTTGCCATGTTTGCTTTTTAATGGCTAAACGATCACTTCAAGATAATATCTAGACTCTATTCTCTATTCCTCTTCGTTGCTGCTTTTGTATTGTATATACAATCCATGCACATATCGTTAACAGTCACTTTTGATTCTCACAACCAGTGTTTTGGATGCTGGTCGATAACTGTTATATTAATTTGTCCTGATCCAATCAATATACATGTAATTACAAACAATCCATGCAGATATTGTTGATAGTCACTTCTGATTCTTGAGCACAAACTGTGCAAATCTTCCAACTAGTGTTTAAAGCGGATGCTGGCTGATTACTACAGTAATGTTAATTTGTCCTGATCCGATCATGTAATTATTCACAGATGCAAGTATGGTTTCCATCAATCATGCTTCACAACCTGAAAGGTTATTAGGCATATCATCCCCAAGGATCATACTCTAGATGATAGCATACATGTATCCCTAGGTGTCACAGACAAGCGTAAGCATTGGCGTCACATCAGCAGCTTACAAGATTATTGCACAGCTGAACGTTCTGTGCTGGAGAAACTCACATCTCATGTGAGGTAGTAATGTAGGAGTGCAAAAATTGATTAAATGATGTTAGAAAAGCTTGAGCTGAGAGATGTTAATTTGATCAGTCGTTCCAGCAAGCGGGTGTACTAAATACATGTATACACTGAAGTAGAGTAATGTGTAAGGTCTGTGGTGTGCATGATGTATGTATCGAGCTACTCAATTATACTAGCCACTTTTTACAAACAGAACAAGCAAAATACAGTCTGCAGTATATCATTTTGAATACCTCTGATCACAGGGCATGGAAAGTAGGGCAACTTAGCTTGTGATGGTAAACATAAAAACTAGATAGCTCTTGTTCTTGAAAACACAATGTAGGCCCACTGAGAGGTATCCTGGCTTGATCACATTCGTTTGCAGAAGATCTTCCCTTTGATCAAGTATATATTCTACCAGTTCGCCTGAGGTTATATAGTTGAACTATATATATATTCTACCAGTTTGCTTGAACTAGGTGATATAGTTGAACTATATATTCTACCAGTTTGCTTGAGCTACCATATAGTTAAACTCTACCAGTTTACTTGAGATTATATATCCAGTTGAATAGACGTCATATGCTGATCAGGTTCTTTAAAACATCTCCGTAGAGTACATCAGTGATGCTTGAATCTTCTCATGCACACACTGCAAATAGCAAATGAATAGCTGATGAATGATCGAAAACACACAAGAGAATATCAGTGATGCTGCCAAGCCAGGCTAGATAATGCTACATGTATATTATATGTTGTTTTCCAGAATGTTACTATCGACAAGATATCCTTTAAGGCACAATCGAGCATCAGTCCGCCAACTCAAATCAAATCCCATCCATGGAAAACCGGAATGAAAGCCGCAGTCTAAATATATGCAGACAGTCACACACTCCCACCTCTCTCTATATCTCACTCTCTGCTACAGTAGATGTCACTGGTAGATGTATGCACACTCATTGGCAACTCTGGCACACAATCAATGATTTTAACAATAAATGCCATGGGCTAGTGCACCACTATAGGAGTCCTTAAAATAGGAACAAATACACTTTTCATGTCATTGCATGCCTCAACACTTACTAAATAATGCATACATTATGATAAAGACATACACATGTATCTTCTTCAATATAAGAGTACATGATATGCATATATTAGATAAGAGGTGACAGCATAAAACTGTATGAACAGATGCAGCCATGGTGAAAGACACACACATTTGCCTGTATTTTTTGCCACCTATCTATAAAGGGCCCGTCTCTTAAAGGGTTAATTGCCTGTATATAGTGGTCATTTTTATTGTCTCCTAAAAGAATGAAATGTTTTAGAACCTCTATATAAATGTGGTCACATTTTCAATTTCTTTTTGGTGGTTTTAATAGACAGGAATGTATTTTGTTCATGTTTAATGGATGAGTGATGTAGGCCTATCCAATATTAATTCATATTCATGAAAAGGGGACAGGCACCCAAATAACAAATATTGAAACTCTTTCTTGATAAAGATTATTTTGACTCCACAACAAAATACATGAAGAAACTGTTAGTGTTATATTTTTCCAAATTTTCTTTAGCTTGGACAGAGAAGTTTACCAGCAGTTTTTAAGTTCTATCTTGAGCACATTAGCAAATTACTATGTTCTGTCAGATTTTTAAAAAAATACATGAACATGCAATAAGAGCTATATATTACCTTAGGGTGGGGCCTTTATTAACCCTACACTTGAATAATATCTCGATTAACCTTGACTTTCCAGGATACAGGAAGTACAAGGTAGTTAATAGTTCAAGTACAAGGCCTAAATGTGTTTGCTGTCAGATCCATATCAGCAAAAATACAATTCAATACACATGAACATAGTATCTGTAATGTTGTTTTGGTTTGCTTAGCTTTCCTTTTTAAAAGGCAATACTGCATATTTATTTCATTCTGTTTCAAAGAAACCATTCTATATACATGTACAATGTGCAGCCTAATATGGGATTTGCTTGAATTTACATTGCACCTTTTACAGTTTATTTATCAGGACTGTAGTAAAGGCAATTGAATAGTATATGTTGGTGAGCACAGGACTGAGAGTTTTATATCTCTCCACTGAAATTGGTAATAAGGACTAATGCTGCATCTTCCAGTTATCCAAGTTACAAAAAAAAAAAAAAAAATCACAGCTCTTTATATCTCACTTCATTGTTTCATGTCAATTTGATGTAAAAGTCTAATATCAGTGCTTATATTGAAAGAAAGTACACCTAAAATATATTTTAACTACATTTTAGAGCCTGAAATAGTTGATAGATTTATCGCTCTCTCCGATATTTTTGGAATACCAACAAAACAACAAATAAACAATTGAATCTTTAAGACTAGATGAATTTAAATGTGAGGATTAATTCCTCTGTAACTGTGATATACATGTACAGGTAATTGTGAAAATTCTTTACAAATTATTCCAGGAGTAATAGGGCCTACACAAGTACATTTTATAGATGCACACAAGATGAAACAGCATCTTTCACTGATGGAACTTTCAAATATACTGTCATTGAGAACGGAATGGTACCATCACATAATATTGCTAAATATTCTCTGCTCACACCTTTATTTGACAAAACAGCTATCTGTCACTTTCAAATAAAATTCATTAAAAGAGAAACTTCTTACCATTTGAATGGATTCTCTCTTCATCCCCCATCGTACAATATCAAAGGTAGTCCTCTAAAATGCTCTTTTTTCCTCAAAAAGAATCAGAAAATGTTTCTCTTTCCTCTGATATGACTCTGAAGTTCTGATGAAATGACAAAGCTGTACAGCAAGGTATTACTCTGATGGCTCCACAGCATAAAATGATTCCAGTTTCCACAAATTTTCTGAAGACCTTGATAATTAAAAGCCAACCCTATACGGTTGAAACAATGCTCCCGTCTCCAATCTCCTGACTAATTAAATTTGTCCATTTCATGCTAATGAGGAGGGCTTGGAATGACTCCATTTGACTCATGCATAATGCAAGATCAACAATCAAAATGGGAATAAAATGCCAGAACAAGCCTACAAATCTGTAAACTTCAGGCTCGTTTAATATCATCAGATCAATACATAAAAGACTAATTCTCTGCTGAGCAATTCAAGTCTCTTGTTTCAAGATCAATAATAGTGACATCTGTTGCTATGAGCAGATTAATTCATAATAACAAAATTAATCTGCATAATTCACATGGAATCCAGTTACTCTCTTGCATGCCTGGCCCATTACATTGTCGATCCAAAGATCCAAATCATGGGAAGTACGAAAAAATATATACAAACACATGGTGCTGAAATGTGGTTAATTGACAATGAATGTCTAATTCCATTATAGCAGTCGTTGTTTAGTATGAAACGTTATTCTGATCAAACTATGTTCATGGATGAAGAATTCTAGTGCTGACACTGGTCACCCAGTTTCAGATCCAATAGGATTCCATACAATAGAGTTACAGAAAGAAAACCATTTAGAAACTTTCTCATAAAATGGTTGAGTGCATTAACTTTATGAGCTGATACAATGTGATTTGTCTGTGAAAGGTGATGTAAGGGCCACACTCAAAACAAAAAAAAATCAGACCATTTGAACCTAGTTTGTAGGCACATATGTTAATTGTCCGTCTTCCATGAGTAATACAGGGTCTGAATCTACAAGACTACAATTAACCAACCATTGCTCCGAACAAGCTTTTTGGACACAGATATTAAGAAAAGGTGGGAGAAGGTTGTCTCCCCATAAATGATTTGTTAAAGTGTCAAATTACAGTCTGTGTTTGAAGACATATTAATTATGTTTGGCCATTCAAAATTATGTCATATTTGGTTCTGTATCTAAAGTCGTTCATGTCCATCACGTTGGGGATTGTGGTCTTTAACTCTATTTTGCTTTCCCTTTAAAGCTTGGGTGTAGTTTTGGTTAATCTAAATACATAAATATTTTTTTTTATTTCGAGTTTAATTTGGGAGAGAATAAAATAAGAAAATGTAATATCACTTGACAAATGAAATCTTTATATATTTAGATATAGATATATATTTAGAAATGTGCATATGACTGTAAATATAAATTTGACACAAATTAAACAAATTATGCCATGTCGCAGGCGAAACTAGACGCCTGTACGGTAGAGTGAATCTAGTCTCCTCGTTTCAGACCCTGCATATTTTACTTTGCATTGGATGTGGGTCTGTACCTGCAGACTAGTACTGGGACAGGACTTGGCAAGGTGGAATATTGTCATTCTTACAGAAAAAACTAAGAAATATTTTTGCAGAGCAAGCCAATTATAATATTCAGTTAGAGTTTTTTGTTGAAAGTTTTTATTACTAGAGCTGCATATACCAGGCATATTTGATAAACCACATGTAATACCCAAAGTATATGATCTACTTGTGGCCAAACAGAAAATTGGAATAAAAACATGGATAAAAGTTACAGTCAGTGCATGCCAGATGAAGTTCAAGCATATGGCACAACTTCAACCGTTATCAAGTTAAATTGGAAAATCACAGATTCACAGAATGTGAAAGTTTAAACAACCTGAACAAAATGAGCGAGAACGCTAAAAAAAAGAGAGATTTATATATCTATGTTGATCTTCAATTGCCAAATTTGTTTATTTTTATGTTTTTAATTTTGAGGTAAGGCAAATATATATTGACACAATTGTTGGTTGTCTCTATCACACTTGACTTTTTTTTTACCTCTGGCTAGATTTATATATAAATTTGTTTTAAACACAAATTGCGCAAGTTTACATGTTATGGTATAGACCATGTCCTGAAACTTGAATGAAAAATTAAAGTTTTTAATATAAAGCATTAAGGGTATCACACACAAAAACATTCAGTGGCCTCCTTGGAAGAATGTTCTGAAACTTGCAAAATTCCAGTTTAGGCAGATCTATCAACCAGATCATGACTCTATCAAGTTCTATTCTAGTATCTAGTTTCAAAAGATGCCCATGCAGACCCTATAACTACATGTAAGTATAAGGCCACTGACTTTGTCGGTTATTGAAAAAGGAGCTGCAGAGTAAAGGGGTAGAAATGGGGCTTCAGCCCACTACCCCATACTTTTTCAGTGGACGTGTCTGTGAAAATAAGATTATAAATTGATATCTAGACAAATAAAGAAACTAAACCTAGATCTATATCAAATATTATTATAATTTAAAGGCCTAACAAAAGTTAGGCTCCTGTAGCCTGTACTAGGCCTAGGTCTACTGTCTATTTACAACGAATATCAATGTCTAACGTTAGAGTATATAGGATAATTAGATCTACACTCCCTACAGATTTATGAATTCAATTAATTAAGCCTCACAGAAATTGAATGTTAAGACCGGGGGAGCATTTCATCAAAGGACTTGTCGGATGTTTTATCCGACAAACTGTTATAAGCTATATACTGAAATGCTTGCATCTGATTGGCTGAGAGCATATTTGTCGGATAAAATGTCTAACAAGTGCTTTGATGAAATGCATCCAAGGTATATTGACCTCGCGTTCGAAATTACTTAGCCATATCTTATAAAAGAATAACGCATTTTCCCGTCGTTGTTCAGCGATATGCAGTGCACTCGAGGTTTCTTCTTGCATGCACACTTG
>CALNVZ010002974.1:234540-291771 GCA_940671915.1 Paracentrotus lividus
GATTGAAATCCCCCCTGGGCCTCCGGTTATTCTTATTTATAAGATGGCTAAGTAATTTCAAGCTTGCTGATTGGTCAAAGCGTACCACGTGATCATTCGCGAAAAGTGTCTATCCCTGCACGCCCGTGGATTTTTGCGCACCCAAATTGTCTAATGCACGGTTTTGGCGCATGCGCAGTGCAGTGTCTCAAAAGTCGAGATTTCGATTAGTACCATAGCTTATGCTCAATGAGATCACGTACTAAAATGAGCGTCTCAAATGTCGAGATTTCGATTAGTACCATAGCTTATGCTATGAGGTCACGTAAATGAGGTCACGTAAAATGAGGTCACGTAAAGTGTCGCAAAACCTCTCCATAATTTTATGCATCGTTTACGGGCGAGATAATACTTTGATATTAGATTTATTTCATTATTTCTTTCTCATCCAAGGTATATTGACCTCGCGTTCGAAATTACTTAGCCATATCTTATAAAAGGAATAACGCATTTTCCCGTCGTTGTTCAGCGATATGCAGTGCACTCGAGGTTTCTTCTTGCATGCACACTTGCTAAACAACTCCGCGGAATGCATTATTCCTATATTCGTAGAACTCTAGCATAGAATCTTCAAACCTGAAGGAGGCAGATGTAAATTGTAAAGTAGAGAACTGACTAACCTGAATTCAAAATAGTCGAAGAGGCTAGACTTTCACTTCTTCAACTTCAAGTTGATCGACATGGTTAAGGGAATTTACAGAGTCATAGAGATCATCTGAGTCCTCACTTGCCAGCAAAGAGAATTTAATCTCCTTCATTTCATGCATATTTTTCACGGCACTTTTTACACTTCAACTTCCAGAAAATGTGGATGCGGGTACGGTCCAGTCATCGGCAGAGAACGAGTTCGATTCCCTCGCCTAGCTGGTATGGTGGTGTACGGTAACGTGTGCGTTGACCCTCTGCCTGTACGCTGGAGAATGGTGTGGTACTATGGTATGGTACGGTACGGTGTGCCGAGTTGGGATCGAGCTCGGGAGAGAGAGAGCGAGAGAAAGGCATTGGTGGCAGCAACAAACAACTTAGGCCGCTAGCTGACAAATCAGTCTTTACTCGGACAAAGTTGTCTCATACGGTACATAACGCTACTTTTCAACTTCTAACGTTCGAACCGATGTCCTGCCTGGCCTAGGCTAAGGTGATATTTTTTACGTGTTTTCTTGTCTTAACAACCCACAACGCTGTGCTATTCATGGCTTTTTTGAAAAGTTTAATGCGTAGCAGACGACCCCACGCATCCGCACGATTCAAGGAGAAGCGACGAGACATTATCACCGCCGACTTTCGGTGACGTTGACCTTTCCGAAGTCCCTTGTTGTCGGGAAAGCTCAGGCTGGGCGGCGGTGGTGCGGCTCGCTCTACGAGAAACGGATAAATGCGCGTTGCAAATGATGTGTACGTCATGCTCGCATGAGCGATTTATGCTAATTTATGTAAATCACGATATTCTATTGGTCGATTCGTGTTTACAGTTCAATTTCGTAAACAGAGCTATCCCTTGGGTCCATATTGTAACACGATGTATAACAATAAAAAAGAATATGCACTTACAGTGAACGAGGCTAAAATACCGGCCTTATAATGTAAAATCCACGTGAGCTAAGAAACGAGTGGAGGGAAAATTATCGATAGAACTCAACCTGCCAAAGATGTCGGGAACATAAATTTGTAATGTAAAATTTAAAGAATAATCACCTGAAACTAGAATAACCAGTAGTTCAAAATTTGATTTTAAATTGTAGGGTACTACTTTTGTCTCTGCGTGATGATATTGGCGCCTGTACAGCAGGCCGAGCCCGCGCTGGATAGCGGGCGCGGAGGAAGCTGTGTAAGCGGGTCGGGACCCGAGAGCGTTGGGCGAATCAAGAAGTTATCATCATGCTGAAAGTAAGTGCGTATAAATTATGATTTTTTGCTTATCGCATCTAAATATTGTTAGTACATTAGTACGAGCTTGTGAGTAATACCTGTGAGTTTATTTTTATCGTGTTATTTTTTTAAAACCTATCGCCATTTTCCCGTGCGGGATGGATTTATTAGCCGATTCAGCAATCAAGATGGCCGGGTAAGTCTCGGTAATGTTAGCATAGGAACCGCTCATCAGCTATTGTGCGTTGAAGTTCCGGTCTGGAAATTTCTTTTTCTCGTTCCCTTGTATATAATTAATATATTTTGCAAGTATCAAAGTGTTGTCTAATCACATTATTTATTGTTTTACGATTACTGCATGGATAGTTTAGTTTTGGACGTGGGAATATTGATGTTCAATGAATTTGTTAATGAGCAAGCAAGTTCCATTAACGCACGCGGCGTATGTAACGCGGCGGCTCTCCCCACGCTGGCGGGTCGTGAAACCCGTGACTTGATCAAATTCCCGGGCTTCCTTATGTGCTGGCTGAGCTCGAAAGCCCGCAGTGCTGCGGCATGGTCGCCGATTCGAATGAGCTGCTGTTTATCAGCTATGTCGCAGCCGTTTGTATTTCATGCCAGGCAGTGGCAGCCCCCGGGGGCGGGGCTAACTCGAAGTGCGATGGCTGTGACGTGAATAGAATATCCTTGTGCTGCTGCTTTTCATACGTGCGAGCTGCTGTTCGCGAATGTTCCTCATTTAGAAATTCAACATCTAATATAGTGAAGATACATATACTGATCTTTTTTAAGTAGATTTTGGTGTTATTTTCCAACGATGTTTTGCAATATTTTATTTGTTTGGTAGAAAGTGACCGGCGGATTTGTGTGGTCACTAACTGCCCAATCCCCGGGTTCGCTAGCGGGTGTGATGGTACCGTTAGGGCGGTCATGAACCCACGCAATGTTAGTGAGACCTCCCCATGCCATTGCTGTTTAATACTAGCTGTGACAATGATGGGGCCCCAGCCCGACTTGAGTAAGAGAGTAAATGAGTCTGAGGTTTTGAAATCATGACATTATAAACTTCCACAAATAATAGTTAAGATTTAGATCTAGATCTAGTCTTATTTGCTCTTTTAATTTATCTTTTGTTTGTAGGCCTAGATTTCTACAGTCTTTTTGTTTGTTTGTTTTTATCTTGCCTTTTTGCAGTTGTTTCTTTTTTCCCCAAAATGTAGCCTAAATGTAAAACTATAAATATGATTTAATTATTTTCAGTTTTCTCCATTTATGAAAGTTTATCATTTTTCCTAATTTAATTTCTATAGATCTATCTAGATTATCTAGGCCTACCTGTGATTTTTTTTTTTTTTTTTTTGGGGGGGACAGGGGCTGTAAACATGGTCATACAAATGTTTAGTTGTTACACATGTCCATTGTTTATTTTCCCCTTATTGATTCCCCATCTGAGTCAGAGATCTTTTTGTTCCATTTAAGTTGTGTTTGATTTTTACTAGATTTTACCAGTGAAACCCCCCCCCCCAAAAAAAATGGTTTGGCAGGTGCATTTTTACTCAGGTATTTAATCACATTTTCTGATATAGATACATGTATTTGCAAAAATAGCTTCTTAAATGGTTTTTATCCAGCCCATATTTTATTCCGCTCAATTTTGTTTTTAAGTGCTGAGGAGAGTGGACAATATTTATTTAACTAAGAATTTTGAATTTTTTTTAATTTTTTGTTTCGTGAATTTATTTTTTATTCCAGCAATTCTGATTTTTGTTTCTTTTGGGGAGGGGTGATTGTGTGTTAGTTTATGAAATTTATCTTGACATCAAAATTTCAAGATGAGTACATTTTATCATCAGGCAAAAGTCTAGCATTGGCAGATCACATAGGGTTCAGGGGATTCCCCTATAATTTGTAAACTACTCATTGACTGAAAATTTGAAAAATCACATGATTCTGAGCAAGCTGAGGTATTACCGCATCAAGTATCTTAAGAATGGATATGAATAGTGTTACTTGTCTCAAATTGTGTACATGTACATGCCGTGCACTTGATTATAAATATTTAAAATATGTAATTGATTTTTAATTTACAATAAATCTACACGTGTAAATCACCTTGTCTCTGCGTTTTCCCACGCGATACAAATGAAGGCAGCCAAATCAGTAATTGGTGGAAGGGAGGAGAATATTATTATTTAAATTATTCATCCTTATAATAATTGGCCATCGTGTTGCTTAAGAGATCAAATCAATTTTTTATTATTCTTCTTATCAATATAAGACATAAAAATGAATCGTAGTTTCAAAAAGGAATATAGCAAATATGGGCGTTAAGAGGAGATAGAATTATTAATATTATAAGCCATTACATGAGTACGATGATAATATTACTTGCAAAAATGAGTATGGATGAATTTACTATCTTAACCCTAAACAGTCACTTGAGTGCTATTAAGTATAGGAAGACACACATAAATGAGTGATGTAAGATATCCTGGAGGTAAGAGGGAGGGGGGACTATATCAAATGGCCACCTCGCCCAACCCACTCCTCTCTCTCTCTCTCCCCTAGATCTTCGGCCGGTTGGGCGGGGGTGATGCGCGCGAAAAATTGGCAATGCGCGGTTACGCACGGCTCCTCTCCAGAGTGGTAGAGTCATTATTTCTTTTCACTGGTTAAACCCTCTCGTGAAATTTAATTCAAAACACTACAACTATTAAATGGTAAACTCATACATAAGACGTATTTCAAGTGGAATGTCGTGGAAGATCTGTGCTTAAATAGTATAAAATAGAAGGCTGATTAATAACAATGGACACTAGTGTTTGAGTGATTCTAGCTTCCTCTTATGATCATAGTTTGTGCTTGTGGTGAATAGATGCTCATGTTGTAACAAAAGCAACACCGGTCTGCTCCTCCAACATATTTCTTTGCTTCTTTGTTTTTAAAATTCTTATGTTTTCTTGTTTCCTCCAAAATAGGAAAAAGAGTAATATAATTTATATAGTGTTCTACTTCGAAGTATGGAAATCACTGTTAGGGACCAATATGAAATATTCTTTATAGAATTTATTAAAAGATCTATACCTAAAAATTCAATTTATGTTGGAAATCGTTTAAAAAAAAAGTGGATAAACAAATATTACATAAATATGGTAGCGAATATATCTAGAGGATATTTGTTAAATTACATATACAACATCCATTATTGTTTTAGAGTTGATGAACCAATTCAAGAGTTTTAATTTTAGGAGTATTTTGAGGGCTAGGATTCTTGTACGCGGGGGACGGTACATGTTAACATATTTTCGGAACCGCCCCGTACCGGTCGTAAGAGGAAGGGCAACCCAATAAGTTGCGTGCATAGCCAAAAAGCAAGGAATAATGCTAAACAACTCCGCGGAATGCATTATTCCTATATTCGTAGAACTCTAGCATAGAATCTTCAAACCTGAAGGAGGCAGATGTAAATTGTAAAGTAGAGAACTGACTAACCTGAATTCAAAATAGTCGAAGAGGCTAGACTTTCACTTTCTTCAAGTTGATCGACATGGTTAAGGGAATTTACAGAGTCATAGAGATCATCTGAGTCCTCACTTGCCAGCAAAGAGAATTTAATCTCCTTCATTTCATGCATATTTTTCATGGCACTTTTTACACTTCAACTTCCAGAAAATGTGGAATGCGGGTACGGTCCAGTCATCGGCAGAGAACGAGTTCGATTCCCTCGCCTAGCTGGTATGGTGGTGTACGTGTGCGTTGACCCTCTGCCTGTACGCTGGAGAATGGTGTGGTACTATGGTATGGGTACGGTACGTGTGCCGAGTTGGGATCGAGCTCGGGAGAGAGAGAGCGAGAGAAAGGCATTGGTGGTCCAGCAACAAACTAGGCCGCTAGCTGACAAATCAGTCTTTACTCGGACAAAGTTGTCTCATACATAACGCTACTTTTCAACTTCTAACGTTCGAACCGATGTCCTGCCTGGCCTAGGCTAAGGTGATATTTTTTACGTGTTTTCTTGTCTTAACAACCCACAACGCTGTGCTATTCATGGCTTTTTGAAAAGTTAAATGCGTAGCAGACGACCCCACGCATCCGCACGATTCAAGGAGAAGCGACGCGACATTATCACCGCCAGACTTTCGGTGACGTTGACCTTTAACCGAAGTCCCTTGTTGTCGGGAAAGCTCAGGCGGGCGGCGGTGGTGCGGCTCGCTCTACGAGAAACGGATAAATGCGCGTGCAAAATGATGTGTACGTCATGCTCGCATGAGCGATTTATGCTAATTTATGTAAATCTACGATATTCTATTGGTCGATTCGTGTTTACAGTTCAATTTCGTAAACAAGAGCTCCATCCTTGGTCAATACGATTGAAGCCATCATATGGATCTTGTATACACATTATACATATAAAACAAAAAGAATATGCACTTACAGTGAACGAGGCTAAAATACCGGCCACTAATTAATGTAAAATCCACGTGAGCTAGAAACGAGTGGAGGAAAATTATCGATAGAACTCAACCTGCCAAAGATGTCGGGAACATAAATTTGTAATGTAAAATTTAAAGAATAATCACCTGAAACTGAGAATAACCAGTTGTTCAAATTTGATTTTAAATTGTAGGGTACTACTTTTGTCTCTGCGTGATGATATTGGCGCCTGTACAGCAGGCCGAGCCCGCGCTGGATAGCGGGCGCGGAGGAAGCTGTGTAAGCGGGTCGGGACCCGAGAGCGTGGGGCGAATCAAGAAGTTATAGAGACAGCCATCATGGACGCTGAAAGTAAGTGCGCTATAAAATTATGATTTTTTGCTTATCGCATCTAAATATTGTTAGTACATTAGTACGAGCTTGTGAGTAATACCTGTGAGTTTATTTTTATCGTGTTATTTTTTTAAAACCTATCGCCATTTTCCCGTGCGGGTGGATTTATTAGCCGATTCAGCAATCAAGATGGCCGGGTAAGTCTCGGTAATGTTAGCATAGGAACCCGCTCATCAGCTATTGTGCGTTGAAGTTCCGGTCTGGAAATTTACCTTTTTCTCGTTCCCTTGTATATAATTAATATATTTTGCAAGATCAAGGGTATCTATGACAGTGTTGCAATTCACATTATTTATTGTTTTACGATTACTGCATGGATATGTTTAGTTTTGGACGTGGAATATTGATGTTCAACCATGAATTTGTTAATGAGCAAGCAAGTTCCATTAACGCACGCGGCGTATGTAACGGCGCGGGCGTCGCCCCACGCTGGGGTCGTCTGAAACCGTGACTTGATCAAATTCCCGGGCTTCCTTATGTGCTGGCTGAGCTCGAAAGCCCGCAGTGCTGCGCATGGTCGCCGCATTCGAATGAGCTGCTGTTTATCAGCTATGTCGCAGCCGTTTGTATTTCAATGCCAGGCAGTGGCAGCCCCCGGGCGGGCGGGGCTAACTCGAAGTGCGATGGCGCGTGACGTGAATAGAATATCCTTGTGCTGCTCATTACGTGCGAGCTGCGTTCGCGAATGTTCCTCATTTAGAAATCAACATCTAAATATAGTGACGAATACATATACTGAGCTTCTTTTTAAGTAGATTTTGAGGTGTATATTCCAACGATGTTTTGCAATATTTTATTTGTTTGGTAGAAAGGACCGGCGGATTTGTGTGGTCACTAACTGCCCAATCCCCGGGTTCGCTAAGGCGGATGATGATGGTACCGTTAGGGCGGTCATGAACCCACGCAATGTTAGTGAGACCTTCCCCATGCCATTGCTGTTTAATACTAGCTGTGACAATGATGGGGCCCCAGCCCGACTTGAGTAAGAGAAGTAAATGAGTCTGAGGTTTTGAAATCATGACATTATAAACTTCCACAAAATAATAGTTAAGATTTAGATCTAGATCTAGTTCTTATTTGCTCTTTTAATTTATCTTTTTTTGTAGGCCTAGATTTCTACAGTCTTGTTGTTTGTTTGTTTTTATCTTGCTTTTGCAGTTTTGGTCTTCTTTTTACCCCAAAATGTAGCCTAAATGTAAAACTATAAATATGATTTAATTATTTTCAGTTTTCTCCATTTATGAAGTTATCATTTTTCCTAATTTAATTTCTATAGATCTAATCTAGATTATCTAGGCCTACTGTGACATTTTTTTTTTTTTTTTTTGGGGGGGGGGACAGGGGCTGTAAACATGGTCATACAAATGTTTAGTTGTTACACATGTCCATTGTTTATTTTCCCCTTATTGATTCCCATCTGAGTCAGAGATCTTTTTGTTCCATTTAAGTTGTGTTTTGATTTTTACTAGATTTTACCAGTGAACCCCCCCCCCCCCAAAAAAAAATGGTTTGGCAGGTGCATTTTTACTCAGGATATTTAATCACATTTCTTGAATAAATGATACATGTATTTGCAAAATATATGCTTCTTAAATGGTTTTTATCCAGCCCATATTTTATCCGCTCATTTTGTTTTTAAGTGCTGAGAGAGAGTGGACAATATTTATTTAACTAAGGAATTTTGAATTTTTTTTAAATTCTTTGTTTCGTGAATTTATTTTTTATTCCAGCAATTCTGATTTTGTCTCTTTTGGGAGGGGTGATTGTGTGTTAGTTTTATGAAATTTATCTTGACATCAAAATTTCAAGATGAGTACATTTTATCATCAGGCAAAAGTTCTAGCATTGGCAGATCCACATAGGGGTTCAGGGGATTCCCCCTATAATTTGTAAACTACTCATTGACTGAACAATTCATGAAAAATCACATAGATTCCTGAGCAAGCTGAGGTATTACCGCATCAAGTATTCTTAAGAATGGATATGAATAGTGTTACTTGTCTCAAATTGTGTACATGTACATGCCGTGCACTTGATTATAAAATTTAACAATTTTGATTTTAAAAATAATTGTTATTGATTTGTTTCTCCAGGTGCAAGTCAGAAACGCAAGATAGAAGATGAGGAGGAGACTGAGGAAGGTGATGTGGCAGTCAAGAAGATCAAACAGAAATGGTGAGGTTTATCTTGATATATTCTTTTCAAATTGAAATGAATTATTATTTTCAAAAAAGGTGCAAAAGGTATCAAAAGGAATGAAATTCTTTTGCCCTGTCCATGAAACAAAGTAATGGATGTAATTTACTATCTTAACCCTAAAAAAGACTGGGCTATTTTGACACACATAAAGACTGGGGGGGGGGGGGCTCATTCAGCCCCCCCCCCTAAGATCTCGGCCGTTGAGGCGCGTGATCGCGCCGAAAATTGGCATGCGCGTTACCCACGGCATCCTTCCCAAAACTGAAGAGTCATATTCTCCGAAAAATTTCATCACTAATTAATATGCTAATTTATGCATAAATCTAAGATTGCTATAAGTAATTAAATAAAGCTCTTAAAGTGCTAATTTTTGGTTTACAGGTTCTTTGTAGGCTTCTGGTGAAATGTGTGAAAAAAAAATCTGTATCAAAATTTTTTCTTATGTATTCTATTGTTTTTAAAATTTCTTATGTATTTCCTTGTTTTTCGACTTGTTGTTTTTTATTGTTTTTTCAATGGAAATCACTGTTGACACTATTTTAATCATAAACAACCTTAAATCAATTGAATTTGATCAGTTAAAGAGAAAATAATGTACATTTAGGAATTTTGTCTAAAAACACAATTTGCATTGGATTTGTACACAAAATCACGTATTTAAGCGACTTTGGGTCTGACGCACGGTTACAAAATGTTACATAATTTCGGAACGCGTACCCGGCATCGCAAATTTGGTCTCAAAGTTGCGCGAGACTTGAAGAAAATAGTCATGAAGTGTCGGTGAATTTTTTTCGCTTTGCGAAGTTATCGCGAAAAATGTCGAGGGGGGGCTGAATGAGCCCCCCCCCCCCCCAGTCTTTTAGGGTTAAAACATTGAAGCCCCACCAAAAAAATGAAAAAAAAGCTTTTCAAAATTTGAATATGAAATCATAGATATCTTGAAGTAGGCCTAAAGCAAGCAATTGGCTTGGAAATTTAAGGGATTCCAGACTGATCTAAATGTTTATAATCATATTGGCAAATGAAAAATTAGCTAAATCAAATAAACTATAATTTTGATCTCTTCATTCACAGCTGGATCCCTTTAACCCTAATTATACTGGTTTTTTTGTTTTTTTTGTGTTTTTTTTTTTATTTGTTTGTTTGTTTTTTGTTTTTTCATTTAGCCTGTGATATCATTGTTAGAGGGTGTGATGGTGGGGGGCTGATTCCACCCCTGAGATATTGGCCATTGCTAAAATCAGCACACACTTCACACATGATATCATCTACCAATTTCCATACTTAGATTTTAAGAAATAATTCATTCTGTAATTAATTATGCTAATTTATGCATAAATCAGACTTCGTTCTAGTTCACTAAATAATGCTCCTAGATTGCTAATACTTGATTGGAGTATTCTTTGAAGCATTCCTAACAAATATACTTGGAAAAAAAAATTTGGTGTCAAAATCAATTTCTTACATGTATTTTATTGTTATATGAATTTCTTATGTATTTTTGTGTTTTTCAACCTTTTGTTTTTCTTCATGTTTTATTCAAACTTAATTGCAGAAACTTTTTGAAGCATAATCATGTTAGAATTAGTTCTTTTCATCCGATCATCCGATAATCATATCTTTAAGACTAAGTTTTAAAAAACCCCTCCTTTTGTAAAGAGAACAGGCAGGTTTCCAAAATGGATACTCAGTAGGAGATTCCATGCTTTAAATCAAGTACTATACTCGTGGAAATATTTGCGGTACATTAATTTTTGCGGATTTCGCTCAACCATTGGCAGGCATGAATTTAAAAACCAGTGAATATATGGGCATTCATTCAGAGGGTTCAGTTGCGTGCTTATGAACATGCAGCACAAATTCAAGAACCTGTAAATAGGCATTGAGGTCATTAGTGCCAAAAATTAATAGCAAAAAAATAATGACGAATACAGTAATTTAAAGTTCCTTTTTTATGACCTATGCTCATTATCAAATTATTTGAAATTCCTGAATTAAAAAATAAAAATAAAAAATAAAATATATAAAATTATTCTGTCTATTTAATATACAGGGGTGAAGTTCATGCTTCAGGAACGACTGACCCTGATCGCGAGCATCAAGAAACAAGCTCCCAAGAAGGACAACCAGTCGTACAAGTCCAGGGTGTCCAAGGTAGACTGGGACCAGGTCCAATTCGGAGTCTATTCAGCAGAGGAGTGCAAAAATGAATGGAACAGCATTCAAGCAGAGGTACATGGGTTAGGATTAAGACTAGGTCCATTTTGTATTCTGCTCTGCTGAGGACAGCAAGAATGAATGGAACAGGATACAAGCAGAAACTCATGCTATGGTCCACATTCCAAAAGTACTAAGACACCAAATATGAATACACCAAAATCAGCACTGCCAAATATTACCGAAGTTCAAGTTTAAGTGTTGCCCTGTAGATGGTATTTGTTTGAAAATACAGATTCCCTCATTGGAATATTTATTTTCAGTTTGAAATGGAACAACACTTTTTTATTTTAGCATTCAAAAGAATAATTTCCATATAAAACATGACATTTAAAAGATTTACTCTCTTGTTAACGTTCTATGAAAGATTTATAGATGCAGAAAACATTATGAAATGTCGTAATTTTTTTAATACCGATAATTCTTTTTTTTGCATGAACTTTATTATGCTTATATCTTTTTTTTTTTTTAAATCATAGGTTGGAGTCGAATTTCTACACGGAAAGTAATATTTTGAAATAAAATTTTATTGATTTCTTTTAAATCTCCTAGATCCGGAAGTACAAGACCCTAGCCGATGTAGCTAATGAGGCAGCTGCATTGGTCCAAACACCAAACTATATCATTAAGAAACTGGTAAGTACATCCCGTACATAGACCAGTTCTATTAATGCATAAATATTATAATGAATGACAGTGCCGTTAAAAATTATAAACAACAAAAACAAACAACCTTCGCCAATTACTTCTGAATGCAGTTTGTAATGTCTATCATTCTTTCCTAGGTAGGATAGCTGAAACTATAGTAAACTGCCATTTGGAATTTAATTTTGAAATAAATCAATCTTATCATAGGTGTCTGTAAAAGTTTGCCATTCCCTTCTTTGCAACTCTTGTAAGTGCATCCAGACATGCTTAAGAAGCCCCTGGCACTCTTCTTCATGTTCTACAAGGAAAAGAAGAAGATAAAATCATAATAATCTTGAACTTAAATAATAGTGAAATTACCTCTCCTTTCCAACTCTTTTAGGTGCATCCAGACATGCCTAAGAAGCCCCTGACACCCTTCTTCATGTTCTACAAAGAAAAGAACAAGAAGATGAAGGAGAAGCATTCCACCATGTCTCAGGTTCAGATCACACAGATGCTCTCCATTAAATTCAAAGAACTGCAAGAGAAGAAGAGGGTAAGTGGTCAAGGATCATAACATACCATTGAGCATGACTCTGTTGTTCCGTTAAATAAATTTGAGTAGGTATGGCCCTGCATGTAATTGGATTTTTTATTAGGGGTCCGGAGTTTAAGGGAGGGATTATGAAGAAGTTAAACCTGGTGTATAGTTTTGGTAACTAAAAAGGAATCGGCATAAAACCGATTAAATATAGTTTCATGTTGTTCACAATGCACTAAAAGATATGTGTGAGAGATTTTGTGCTATTCCTTTCACAATTTCCGGTGAATTTCAGTGAAATGTTTAAAGCCAAACAATAATGTAACGGTTTTTGAGACCTCAGCTGGGGTGTCCAGTCCCCCGAACTTCCCGCATGAATGGAGCGTAGCGATCTGTGTGTATCACCCACACAAGAGAATCCCCATTGGTTTTCCATGTGAACGCCTAGTGCACACTAAGATGAGACGGGTCCCCGACTTATCTTTTTTTATACTTCTATCGTGAAATAAAGACACTGCAACAAGATTTAATGTAATATAATTTTCTTTATTATAGTTATAGGATTCAGTCTTTCATTTTATCTAACTGTGAATCCAAATTAAATATTTCCTTCTCCCAACACTATACACCAGCTTTAACTCTTTGCCTGCCAAATTCGACTACAGTCACAATTGTACTTATTAACTATGCAATCGTAATAATTCATTTTCTCTGTAATGGCTGGGCTAAAAGATCTAAAACTCACTGGCAATGCTAGGATCAGGTCTGCGGCATAATTTCTCATAGTTCATACTTAGCAAATATTGTTATATTATTTTTAACAATTAAAGAGAAAAGTCTTCTTTTTTATGCTTAAAATTAATGTGGCGTGCAAAGAGTTAACAATGCTGGTCTTTTGTAGATGTCTTGTGATTTCATGTGGTGAATGATTATTGAATATGATGATTTTATTGGTTTGTGTAATAGTTATGAAATAGTTAAAATAATAGGAATAAAAATGATAATATATTGTTTTATATAGTGCTTTCCCAATTAGGAAATTTTGATAAATATTACCCTTGTCATTGGATTCAATTGTGGGGGACCAATGTGTACAAAAACGCAAAAATGACCATACATTTGTGATTTTTTAGCCTGTTCAGCCACCCCCCCCCCCCCCCCCACTTTTGGCTCAGCCCTCCACTTTCAAAAACGCTCCGCGGCCCCTGACAGGCAGTGGCCTAGCTCGTATGATCCCTGGGACCTGCACTATGTCCTTCGGAAAGGCATGTACATATTTCACCTAATGGGTATCTGATATGAGATTCTTTCATTGTAAGCCCCTGTAAAAAGGTGAAATATGTACATAAAATGCCTTTCCGAAGGACATAGTACAGGTCCCGGGGATCATACGAGCTAGGCCACTGCCTGTCGGGCCGCAGAGCGTTTTTGAAAGTGGAGGGTGAGCGAAAGTGGTTGGGATGGGGCGTGGGGGGTGCGTGGCTGGTGCTGAACAGTGCTAAAAATCGGAAATGTTATTTATTGTCATTTTTGCGTTTTTGTACACACCCCCCGCCCCGGCTCCGCGGCCTCTGCCTGTAATATAAATCAAATCAAATTAAATTTATTGAAACAAAATATCCGCATTTCGGCTTATCTTCAATACAAACATAACAAAATGCTATATGCTACTTGGTACCAGCATCTTGTTGAGGTGAAGCAATTGAGATTAAATGCTTGCATTAATAAATGAACACATCCCATGCTTATTATCTATTATAAACCAGTATAAGAGTATTAATATCCTTTTTGCTTCAATCACCTTTTTATTTGCAGAATAAGTATTTTCCAGCGGTACGAGATTGAAACAAGGGCATACGAACAAGCCATGGAGAAGTTTTAGTTTAGTGAGTATTTCCACAATTCTGTTTGTTTCATGGTCTCAAATTTGATATGAGAGTGAAGCTTGTGTTAGAGAAAATGTATTACTTCAGTGTTCCAATTCATCAAGGTAATAGAACGTCCTGAAGAATATATCTTGTAGATCATTTCTTCTAAAAATTAGTACTAGTAGAAAGTAACTATTGTTATACTGATCAGTAATACTAAATTGCAATATTGATAAAAACTCTTATTGTTAAAGGGATTAGTACATCAAATTACCATTATAGATTTTTTAAATTTAGGTTTCCTTCCTCAACAAAGGAATATTTGAATGTATCTTGGGACGTCCCACGGTGTGATAACACTGCGTCTACCATTGAGCCTTTACTGTTTGTGTTTTGTATTTCAGTGATGACCATCCAGACTAACAAAGCCAACTGAAGCGAGCAGAGGAGCATCTAAGCCCCCTCTCACTCCCCACCCCGTACAAAACTTCTCTCTGAGAAACGACATGCACAGCTACTCACAGATATCCACAGGTAAGCACAATCAGAGCCCAGTAAAAAGCAAGCAGAGGGCCATCCAAGAACCCTCCACTTTGGTTTCCCTATGCTTGTGCTTTTGCTGAAATTAAGGACTGGGAAAAAAAAATGGCTTTCAACCAAATCAGGAGATATCACAGTAGTAACAGATCCATAAAATAAGAAATATCTCAAACGATGTGTGTATGTGGTACCAAATTAAAGCCAATTTTTTTTCTTGCTGAGGCACTTTGTTTTGTTAATTTGCTTTTGTTAAACAAAAGATTATGATAAATTTTGTGCAACCAGGAGCTAATCAAAATTACAAACATCTATTGTTCTGGAACAGTGATTCAATGGCCATGGAAAAGCAATGCCGCAAAATAGATTTTTCTTTCGATCATAGAAAACTGATCATATCTATCATATCGAAATCTACTTAAAGCCCAAGTTAGTTGTTGTAGAGAAAATTGATTTTTCAAAAAACCTTACTCAACTTGTCCTAATATTGTCCCAATAACATATCAATACATGGGCAAGTAATATAACACTGTGCCATGCATGTCTTTTCATGAATGTTATAGTTAGCATAAACATGGGAAGAATTCAATAAAAATTGAGGACCGATTCCTTCACCCAAGATAACTCTGTGCATTGCAACCTATGCTGAAACTGGATTGCGTGTGGGACATATTGATATGATATCAAGTCCTGTGTATCAATAGGTCATTAACTTATGCACACAAACCACTGCACATTGCCTCTCACCCAGGTGATCCTGTTTAAGGCAGGACCCCAGAAACAAATCGATTAACACAGTTTTGTTGCTAATTCAGGGTCTTGAGTGGATTATGAACCAGGACGTATAACAGATTATGATATTTTAAGAACACAGTATGAAGATTAATATGTGAATAGTAATTAATTCATATTATTCTGCTATGGAAGTAAAACAAAAAATATGTTCTCCCAAAACTATACATGAGCTTTAACTAAATAAGATGAAAAAAAAATTGCAGAAGAAAGCCTGATATTCACTCTTTATGGATATATCAAACACTACTAGATTGTGATTAATTTTCATACTTTAAAAAAAAAATTAAACAAAACGTTTTCCGCTTGTACAATTTGATTTGATATAGACTAAATAATGATTACCATGTAACTTTTAATCCTATGCAGGTTACCAAAGGAGAAGCTGAGGCTAAGATGAGGCAAGAATGGAATGGTCTATCAGAACGCAAGAGGATGAAATGGATTCTAGCATCCATGGCAGAGAAACCAAACTATGATGTGAGTCTTATTATGAGTCCTTTTATCTCTTATGAGTCCTGGGGGTGTTTCACAAAGAGTTAAGTAGACTTAAAAATCGACACTTAATTCCCTAGTTGCGTACGGTATATTATGCATCACCTCATTGGTCAGATCATGCCTAGGGCATGCTCGCCATTGAGAAGTTTATCATTTAGATTGCACGTTATAATACAGGATGCACTTAGGAGTTAAGTGCATCTATAAGTCTACATAACTCCTTGTGAAAACCCCCCCTGTTATGAGTTATCTTATCAGTCATGAGTCTTATGTTTAGTTTGTAATTCACTGTAACTTTATTGCTTCATAGAGCAACTTAACAGTGGTATTGGACACAGTACTGTTTAACCTTCAGTTCATGTTCAGGATCTAACCTGTTTTGAAGCATTTTTGCCCCTGAACAGTCTCAGTTTCAGGGCTGAATTGAAAAAAAAATACAAAGCAAAGATACAAGATGAAATAGAGAGATACAAATGTATAGACGAATTCAGGCAGCGTTTCATGGAAGTGAGCCCTCTACGTGCCCACCATGTAGCTAGGGGGCTTCCAGTTGGTTTTGCATTGAGTCAGGTGGGCGTATGTCTGCACATACAGTATGTGCATTTTCCTTTGTTACGCATACTGGGAGCCCCCCAGTTAGCTAATTTGCATTAAAAAACAGCACCCAAAATGAATTTGTCTATTCTTTAAAGACAAATGCTGACATAACTACTTTGTTGTTTCCACTGAACAGAAACGAATGGAGACATTTATAGAGAACCATCCAGCGTTCAAGGTTCCTACGAATCAGAAACCTCTTCTTACCAAGAAAGAGATGGGCATCAAAGAACATCAAGAAGGAAGACCAGCCAAACCACCCATGTAAGTCTACCTGAATTTTATAAATTTTGGGGGCCAACGTATACTGGGCGCCTGCTAATGGTGATGCCTGTATGTGTTCCATACTTATGAAAGTGTCTTAACTGGTGTAGTGGGAAGGTGAGGGAATAGTGAAAAAAAATATTCTGAGCTTTCCTGTCATTTTCATGCTATTTACGAAGAATATCATAATATAAAGCTCCACAATAAAAGATTGCTCTTCAATTGCCCTATTAGTCATAATATGACCCAAAATTTACCAAACAGCAAATATGTTTGGGTCCCGAACATTTTGTGTTGCCCCATACATACATTTATGTGTAAATGAATGTAACTCAAAATTGAATTTGGTCAATTTCTTATCATTTTAGTGATTCCAAAACCTCACAGCACAAAATAATGCATAGGTGAATTGTTATAAACCTTTCCTATTCACTTTTAAACAGTGTCTTCCACATTTCAATGTCATGACCAAAACAATATTTTTACTCTAACAGGACAGCGTACAGTTTGTTCTGTTCAGAGATGTTGAAGCAGATGGAGGATGTTTCTCCCAAAGAGAAGATGCTGCAGTGTAGCACTAGATGGAGCCAGCTTAGTGAGAAGGGCAAGGCTGAATATAAGATGAAGGCTGCTAGGGTAAGAGTCCTTCAGATAGTATGTTAAATTGGGGTGTAGTTTTATTTTCTTTTATTTTATATATTTATTTCATCTTCTTTTAACAGGGTAGCCCCATCAGTAATCATGTGCTGTTTTACAAGGGGCCCTGTGTACATTCAAATACAACTCATAGTACATACATAATAACATATTTACAAAACATTTATAAGACTTTTAGAACAGTATTACAAATAAGGAAAAGTGAAAGTAAATACCCAAATTGATGTGTAAATCAGAGATCTATTAAGGAGTTACAGGACAAAACAGGTACAAGAAAAGTGTATGCATTTATTAAAATGTAAAAAGTGCATAAACTTAAACCTGGTGTACAGTTTCGTTAACAAAAAAGGAATCGGCATAAAACCGCTTAAATATAGTCTCATGTTATTCACATTGCACTAAAAGATATGTGTGAGAGATTTTGTGATATTCCTTTCATGATTTCCGGTGAATTTCAGTGAAATGTTTGAACCCAAACATAATGTAACGGTTTTTGAGACCTTTGCTGGGGTGTCCAGTCCCCTGAACTTCCCGCATGAATGGAGTGTAGCGATCTGTGTGTATCACCCACACAAGAGAATCCCCATTGGTTTTCCATGTGAACGCCTAGTGCATACTGAGATGAGTCGGATCCCCGACTTATCTTTTTATACTTATAACGTGAAAAATAAAGACACTAAAACGAGATTTCATGTAATATAACTGTCTTTGTTACAGTTATAGGATTCAGTCTTTCATATTATCTAACTGTGAATCCAAATAAAATGTTTCCTTCTCCCAACACTATACACCAGCTTTGATAGTTAATAGTATTGCAGGGATGTGTTTACCAAGTTGTTTCTCTTACAAATATCTCTACGAGCGACTGAAGAATTTTCTTGGTACTATACTTATCACATTCTCAATAATGTCGCACTAGAACTGATGACCAGTCTTTTGTAAAGTCACGCATAACTTTGTGAATGTCTTGGTGAAACAGAAGAAAGTGCACTTACTGGTACACATTCTCAGCAAAATACTTTATGTCTTTTGAAAGATAAGAGCAGCTGCTGGTTAGAGAAGTTCTCAATTGTATTATTCTATGAAGTGTTATATGTCTATGAATTGTCATGACTTGAATAGAAATGTAGATCAAGGGATTACAATTCCAGACTTCCTCCCCCCCCCCCCTTGAAAAAAAACAAAAAAAAAACATTATGTCCTCTTAAAAAGGAGGTTCAAATACAGGAAGATGATTGTGATAGTTCATTGATGTCAATTTTATTTATAATGTGGTGCATGCTCCTAATGTGTCATATTTATCACAGAATACAGTGTATTAACTTGACTCTTCTATAAGTATTCAAGCTCAATTTGCTCATTTTATCTTTAGATGAAGGAACACTATGAGCGAGAACTGGAGAAATACATAGAGGTAAGATGCTTGTTGTAAATCAGTTTATTATATTATAATTCAATTCTAATTTGTGCAGACTTTCGATTCCTTTAATATTTACTAAATGATTTCAATGTTTGAAATTCAGCAATTTTTAATTTATTTCTTGCTGTTCCAAGTCGGATATCATCTCATGAAGATGGCATCATAGTAATGCCAAATTATTATATTCATCTTTACATAAATATGTTAATTCATCAGGGTGTTATATAGTTTTACATTTCTTATTATTCTCAGAAACTTCCACCTGGTGAAAGAGAGAAATGTCTTGCAGAGCTTAACAGCATCCGTAAAATCCCAGGATCCAAGAAGATTTCGGCAGAGAAGCCATCTAAAATCCCCTCAAGGTAACACTTATATTACTGAATATAATCCTGTGCATAT
Organism: Paracentrotus lividus; assembly: GCA_940671915.1. Taxonomy (NCBI): domain Eukaryota; kingdom Metazoa; phylum Echinodermata; class Echinoidea; order Camarodonta; family Echinidae; genus Paracentrotus; species Paracentrotus lividus. Next base: position 253,895 of record CALNVZ010002974.1, read on the forward strand.
GACCAGATTTGTTTGACTTCAATTCATTGTTTTTTTTTTTCAAAATAATGAAATTTGAAAACTGCAATTACATAACAGATATCATCAGAGAAGGCATGTAAGCATTGTTGAAGATATCACCTCATTGTGTATTTCAAATGTATCTATGGGATGACCATAGTTCGCGAAAATTTCAAAAAAATGATAACAAATGTCATATTCAATCAACATTTTTCATATTTCACACAAAAAATTTGAAACAGCCGTTCTGAGTGGTTCACAGTGAGACTTTTAGGCAAAAAATCTATGCAACAAGGATCCTGATTGGTTATTGATTTGCAATAGATCATAACACTTTATGTTACAGGGTCTGAGCATACCAGCGGAGAGGTGACGGGTCTTTCAGTTTAAAGTGTCGGGTCATTATCACTAATATTTTGTTGTTTCTTCTTTGCCCATAGCGCTGTGAAGTTTGAGCTGAACCTGAATGGCAAGACAACAGGAAAAGACTTGTGGATTGCAGAAAAGCTACCGTCATACATAAAAGAAGTAAGAATTAGACTGAAATGTTTAACCCTTTTTGAGAGTCTGAGGATTTGACTTAACCACTTGGCTGCGGACCACCTAATATTACGTACTTGGCATTTGTACACTGTGCGCGGACCATGTAATATTACATGGTCATGCTGTTGTCTGAGCTTTGTTTTGAAGCGCCAGCGCCATGCTGGTCATACCTGTTCTGTGCAATTAGCACTATGCAGCAGTCAAGTGGTTAATACAACAACAGTACTTGCATTTGAAGGCTTTTTAAGACTTTTTTCCCTTTGCAATCGTAGCAAGCATATTTGTTTCTCTTTCATTTCTAGCATGTCATAATGGAAACACAGTTTCATTAATATGCCATGTTATCACATATTTCTGTTTCAGATGTCCAAGTCAAGAGCTCTTACTCAGCTGAGGGCTAAGTGGGATCTTCTGGATAAGAGTATGAAATCAACATGGATCAAGCAATCTACAGTACTCAACAAACAGGTTGAGGTATGTATGGGACTATAGTACCCTTTAACACAAAGACATACTATAAAAAGTTACAATCGATTTTTTTTCTTCTCGATAGCCTCAACATGGACAGGGAGCTCCAAAGTTGATGATCTTAATCCTAACCCTAGCCCTAATTTTAATCTTAATCATACCCTTATCCTTATCCATAACTGTACCTTCGTTCCAAGTGAGTCTACCGAGATAAAATCGATTGTAACTTTTTATCGATCGTAAGTTCTTATGTTACAGGGCACTGGTCTTTAAATGATATGATCAATCACTCTCTTGTCCCGCCTGGCCTTTCAGCAAAAACAGTGAGAGCATTCAGAGATGCCAACAATACGGAATAATTATAACATTAGAAATAAGAACGGGAATAACGCAAATAGTGAAAACAGCTGAAACAAATGTCTTGTTAACAAGACAAAGAAAACTATTGATTTGAATGCATTCCCAAAATTGAATGACGGAGCAAAATGTTATGATTCATGCTTTCTCTAGTGAGAAGTCATTTGTCTTAGCTTTTCTAACTATTTGCGTTATTTGCGTTCTAATTTCTAATGTTATAATTATTCCGTAGTTTTGGCATCTCTGGAACATTTAGTCTAAAATGTATGGAACTAGGCATACTTAAATAAATTGGGAATATTATGTGGAGTGTGATTTGACAAGTTATTGTATTATGATATGTCTTAACTTGTTAACTGGGATGACATTCCAGCAGGTTGATGTCATGTTTTTATGAGAAAAAGTATTTCTTTTTAAACTTTTTTTTTATGCCTCCGCCACCGAAGGTGGTGCCGGAGGGTTATGAGGTCAAAGGTCAAAGGTCACAGATGTCATTGTATACATGAAAATGGTTCGTTCTCGCAATAACTTAAGAACTGTGTGACGGGTCAACTTCAAACTTGAGTAATGTGTGCATATGGGAGGGGCAATGAACTGATTAGATTTTGGGGTCAAAGGTCAAAGGTCACAGAGGTCATTGTGTACATGAAAATGGCTTGTTCTCGCAATAAACTTAAAAACCGTTTGACGGATCAATTTCAAACTTGGGTCATATGTGCATATGGGACGGACAATAATCTGATTAGAATTTAGAGTCGTGAGGTCAAAGTTCAAAGGCCACAGAGGACATTGTGTACGTGAAAATGGCTTGTTCTTGCGATAACTTAACCCTAACTTACCTGGGCTATTTCGTGAGCTCAAATGCCTGGGGGGGGCTATTATGGCCCCCCCCCTAAGATCTCGGCCACGGATCGCGCGATCACGACGAAAATTTGCATGAAGGTAGAGAATGACATAATCTATGCAGTTGTATAGGTAAATTACACTAAATTCATATATTTTATTTTATATGAATTAATTATGCTAATTTATTCATGAAATCATACTTTTTGCTCTAATTCACTAAATAAAGCTCCTAGAAAGCTAATTTTTTTGTGAAAATATTCTTTATATTATTCCTAAGAATTGTACAAGAAAAAAATTCACCGTACAAAAATCATTTTCTTATGTATTTTATTGTTTTCTCAATTTCTTATGTATTTCTTTGTTTTTTGACGTTTTTATTTTTATTGTTTTTTCGACACAATTCGTCCACGACTTATTTTGGCTATAAAATAGCATCAAATTAAATGACTCTTGTCAATAAAATTAAAAAATAATCACTCATTTATGAATTCTAGCTGAAAACACATTTTGTATTGACTTTGTACATGAATCACGTTTTTGAGCCATTTTTGGTCTGACGAAAATTTTTCAAAATCGTGGAAACATCGTAACGCGTACGCCCGATTTCCGTGAAAATAGTTTTAAAAGATGCGCAAGTCTTGAAGTAAAAGTCAGCGAGCGGCGTGATCAAAAAATTCGCACTGCGGATTTATCGCGAAAACTGTGAGGGGGGCGGGGGCCATAATGGCCCCCCCCCCCCCCCCCCCCAGGTAAGTTAGGGTTAAGAACAGTTTGATGGATGAACATCAAACTTGGTCATGTGTGCATTATGGTAGGGACAATGAATTTATTATAATTTTGAGGTCATGAAGTCAAAGGTCAAGGGTCACAGACGTCATTGTATACATGAAAATGCACGTTCTTGCTGTAACTTCTGAACCGTTTTATGGATTAACTTCAAACTTGGGATCATGTGGGAGGAAAGATGAACTGATTAGATTTTTGAGGTCAGGACATCAAAGGTCACTGGTTATTTATTTTAATGACTCGTTTGTGCAATTTCTGAGGACCTTTGACAGATAACTTAAACATGTTTATCCTTTTTATTACATAGTAGCCATCCTTCCTGGTGGAATAATTTCTGATGATACAACTTTAATAGATTTGGGGTCAATATCTCAAAGATGTCATGGTATAAATGGATGTAAAATACTCAACATTTGCATGCCTTTTTTTTCCGATGTGGCAATACGGAGGCATGCCTTCCGACCGTGCGCGGTCGAAGATTCATCTAGTTTTTTTCTTGTAGTGTATTTTGGAATATGTTTAATATATTTGCTCTGCCTAGTGACCATTACTCTAACACACAAGATGAGCCTCTAAAATAGATCTAAATATATCTTCTCCATTTTTTAACAGCAAAATGACAGACTTCGGCAACTGTGGTTGAATGCACCAAAGAAGCCTTTTGAGTAAGTACTTCTATAACAGTTTTACCATTATAATACCTATGCATTATTATATTGCCATTGATTTTTTGTTTGAACCTATATCATTTTAGAAAATATTCTGTTGTTGATCTTTTAACTGAATTGTACAGGAGCACACACATAATTTCAAGATGTTTCTGTCATATTTTCTTTGGCATGTCTTTGTATGAATTTGGTCAGGTACAATTTCAAGTCAATATAAATTTTTGTTAATGTCCTTTTTTCTGACAAGTTGTTCAAAAATGGTGATGCAACATATACAGCGTTGCATCTATTACACTGGCAAAATAATTCTAATTTATGAATTGCCACGATAAAAAGAAATGAGAGGCACTTACAATCACCTAGATGCCCTTGTCACCAGAGTTAGAGGGCGTAGATTAGAAGGAGATGTTCAAACAATGTCTGATTTGCCCTTCTTATTTTACAGGAGCGCCTACAGGTACTTCTCATGCGCAATGCTGAAGACACCGGAGTTGAAGGGTGTAGATCAGAAGGAGAGATTCAAGGAGGTTGCCAAGAGATGGAAGACAATCAGTGCGATGGAGAAGAAGAAATATGAAGCCAAGAAGGAGAAGGCCATCAAAGAATACAAGAAACTCTTGGAAAAGTACAAGAAGGTGAGGACTGTAGAACTACTGCATTCTTCTTTCACAACACCCAAAAAAATATTCCCCTACCCCTTCTGGAAAAAACCTTAGCCCTTTACTGGGGGATGGCCTAAAAAGCTCCCGATAAGATCTCAATTAGATGTGGCGGAACTTCATATTACATGAAGGTAAAGATCACACACACACACACACTGGCTATTTGCAAAGTATATGCTGAAATGATACACACAGAATGCACATGCACCAAGCAGACATCGCCTGGTTAATTGAAATTTAATTGAAATTGTATTGATTTATTGAAATCTTATCGAATTGCATTAAAATTTTTCATTTATTATATTTTTTTTTTTTTTTTTTTCACTATGTAGAGTCTGAGTTATGAAGGACAGAGCAAGGTTCTTGAGATGGAACAAAAGCCAGCAATGAGGGACAGAAAATTCTCAAGAAGCACCCAGGGTGAGTCAATCTTTGTTAAGCTGCATCACATCTGTCCCCAAAGTTGAGCAGATGGCAAATGATCATGGAAATGTTTTTCCTGATCACAAAAGAATTGGGCCAATTTTTTTTTTTTTTTTTTTTTATGTTGTTGTTCCGAGTGCCATTGTGTAACCTTTTGTTAGACATCGTTTGGCTTTTGTTTGGCTGTTGGCCAATTTTGTGACTGACTTCACACCAATATTCTAACATTTCACATTTGTAATGTCTCATCTTGCGTAACTTTGGGACAGCTTGTAGATACGCACCTTTATGGTATTGATAAATACGCATAAAGGATTTGTGAGAGTGCCAGGTTTTCTAGCTTATGTCAGCTTTTTTGTCCCCGCGCGAACGAGAGAGTGCCCTCTGGTTTCTCAACATACTCTGTCCTTCTTGAAAATGATTCATATTTGATTCTACTCCAATTTGTGTTTATCATTCTATATGTTTTCATGAGGTCTCCCCTTTCCCTCCTCCTTTCCGTGTTTAACGTTGGCAAGCCTGTCTTCATACGACAGTTTACAGATTATCACGTATCATTTCGTTAGCTCTTGCTTCAAACTTATCTCTCTAGTAATTTTCTTATTTATCATTTTATTACATAATTTCACATAGCTTGTAAGAAGCAATTTTCTTTTTTAATATTATTTTGGAACATTTCTGTAGCTTTTACATATTTTGGTGTATAATTGCTACAGGAATACAGAGAATTGATTTTCGTTTTTATCTTTCTGATTGCGATACAATGGGAAATTTATATTATTTGGCGGGGACATATAGTTCCGCATCGCGTAACTATTACTAATCTACTGTTTAGTTTTTGAATTCTTCTGCTTATTTTTAGTTTTCCTCTGCCAAAAGTATAGCGCCTTTTTCAATTCAGCTCTTCAGCTTTATTTCAGGTCTTTATATTGTGGTCACCACACCTTTGCAAAAAAAGGCGCTACTTGTATAATAACATACTTTATGTTTCAATGGACAATACATTCATACTGTAAATATTTATGTTACCAAGTAGGGAAAAAAACTTTAACCATAGGTAATTTCCATGTATAAATGATATTATATGCGAAGTTATACTGAAACTACAACATATATTTCAAAAGGTATATACGTTTTATAAACAACCTAGCTTTTTATAAAACAATGTTGTTATCAGAGCTCCTGCAGGTTTCCTACTTTCCCAGAAAAGCTGGAAATCTAGGCAAAAAGTCAGTGGAATTATTATTAGGAAGTCAGTATATTGTTTGCCACAATTATTATTGCTGCGGCACATTAAAATTAGGTTACAATATGTGGAAATAGTTATTTCACGGGAATTTAAAATCAATCAGCAAAAAATCAGGGGAATTTTGTTCTAATAATATTAGTTTAACCCTGCCCTCACATAGTGTAGTTTAGGATGGTTGTCTCTTTATCTTTTATATTTTGTGTTTTTAGGCTGCTCCCAAAGAAGACGGTGAAGGTGGAGGTCGTGAGCGAGGAGGAATCGGACGATGAGGAGGAGGAAGAAGAAGAATCTGAATCTGAATCAGAGGAGGAAGAGGAGACTGATGACGAGGAGGAAGAGGATGATGACGACGATGACGATGAAGAAGAGGAGGAAGAAGAAGATGAAGGGAACGAGGCAAACACCAATGACAGTAGTTCAGAAGAATCAGAATCGGAGGAGGAGGAAGAGGAAGAGGAAGAAGAGGAGGAGGAGGAAGAAGAAGTAGAGGAAGACTCTTCAGAATCGGACTGATCATTGGATTGATCATAAATAAGACTCTCAAAGAGAAGCCATTCATTCCATTGGCACTGTTCTACAAGACCTTTTTATTCGTCAGTGTCACCAACATCACCTGATTCACTCTCTGATCACCTGATGTTGTTGTCATCTTTGCAGTCACATGATCATCTTTGTGGTCACATGTCATCTGTGAAGAGTATTTCATGTTCACTTCACATCAAGTATTGCACATTTTACTCTTCTTTGATAGTCACTCACTCACATTCAAGTCACATGATCTATAGTTTGTCACCTGATTGTTGTAGGAAGTCTCATGATCAGTGTTATGTTATCTAGATGGGTGTTTCATAATGGGAAAAAAAATATGCTACACATCTCACTGTCTATTTGGACATTGATTTTGTTTGTTAATTTTTTTTTCCTTTTTAAATCATAATCTTTTTCCTTACAACATGCTTCAAACCAACGATTGAAAAACATCTTTTACTTAATTTGGTTTTAATTAAGAGCTTGATGATACCCATATTGCAGTTGTTTTGATCAAAGTGTATACCAAATTTACATATTTATGGTCTCACTTTGTGGTTAATTTGGTTCCCATTTATCCTCTTGTAAAACTGAAACAAAGGAATATAATGATAAAGCTTACCACCGAAAATAATATGTTGTCTTTTAGTTAGTATGGCCACTATCACTGTGATGCTAGACGTGTAAATATACACTTCTGTCATATACTCATAAACTCTCTATAGTAAATAATAAGTAACACTTTCTAAACTAGCACTTTAATCTTTCTTTTAAACAAAAAGAGTAGCAACATATGATGAATGACAATCATTGACTTGTACAAGAATAAAACATAAATTATATAAAAGGACCAAAATCCAACTGTTGATTGCGTCAACATTAATGCATGAATTTTAACTGAGTGTAATATAATTGACTTGGAGGCTCATGATTATTTCTGAGTTTGTTTTGAGTTTGTTTTTAAAGTAAATTTGTGCAACGCGGCTACAATATTTGTGTGGTTCTAAAATGTAGATACTAATTAATATTTGAACATATTTTTTTTCCTTTTGTAAAGACAGAATTTGTGATCTAATGAACTGAGTTACTGAAATTGAAGCTCTTGTGAATGACTCTTTGTAAATTTTTGAAAAGTTTTTATATCAAGAAAATTAAGTAGAGACTCTTAAATCCATTTTGATCTTTCTCTCTTGTTTACTATCTTTTCCTCCTGTTTTATGTCTTTTTTTTGTGCATGTCGGGTATGAAATATCTTTCCTTTTTTTTTGTGTGATATATTTGTCTGAAATCGTCTTTTTTTTCCCTTAAAATCATATAATAGCATGAATGATCAAGTATGCTTTCTATGGATTAATGGCACCGTGGTTATTTTATGTTTTATTAAATGAGAAATTAATGGACAAACAATATTTTGTGCTCTCATAATTGCCACTAACTCAACATTCCACAATAGGCGCTAGGTTAGTTATCAGCTTTTTAAGGTACAAAGCAAATATGCTCTCTAAAAAAGTAAAAGAAATTTGTACTGGTGCAAAGAATGTTAACTTGTGTAATACACTTCCTTTGTTACTTTGCTGTTTTCCAGGCTTATGTGTCATTGACAAGATATATACTTACATATTTATGGCATAAATATCTTTCTCTGCTTGTATTATAAACAAGAGTAGAATAACATAACATATTTGCAAATGTAGGCTTTGCCATCAAGCTTCTTGCAGGTAAAACAAATAGTTTTAAAGAAATAGTAATTTCAATAGTAAATTGCCAAAGAGAAAATCTTTTTCTTGCATGTTTTGTTTTCTTTTTTTCAATCCTTTGAAATTATACGAATTCATGAAGTCAGTTTTCTTACCCATTGTTACAAGTCCTTTATTTTTTTCAACTGATCATCTTGAAAAAAAAATGTTCTCTTTTGTAGGATCACATTGTGTGTAAAAGTTTACATGTTCAGTGTATTAGTACAAATGTTCTATTTATTCACTGATTGTTTTCTCTTTCAGAATACACCCACTTCACATGTGTAATCACAAATGCTGATAAATGGATTTGTAAACTAAAAAGCAAAGATGAACTTTATGTTTGTAATTGGTCACCTGTTATAACAACAGTCCATTTACGTTATAATGAGCACAGATACAAGATTGTTTTATAACTTTTCAATGTCTCTATGTGTCTTTGTGTTCACTTTAACCCTATAAGGGCCGGGGGGGGGGCCTAATCAGCCCCCCCCTCGACATTTCGCGCGGTCATGTCGCTGAAAAAAAAATTCGCGCTCCGCGCATTTATGACTTTTTTTTCTAACATCTTACGCAACTTTTAAAACTATTTTGAAAAAAATTGAGCGTATGGTTCGGAAGTTGCGCAACATTATGTAATGCTGCGCAGACTCAAAAACCAGAGATTTTCTGTATTTGTGTACAAAACATATGGGAAATGGCTTTTCATGCTAAAATCACATTTCTGTATTTAAGATATGGTTATTAGCCATTATTTTAGTTAATATTGCTGTAATCATTTGAGATAATCAATAACCAAAGTATTCCAAACAAAATAACAATAAAATACATAAGTCGAAAAACAAAGAAATACATAAGAAATTCCCAAAACAATGAAATACATAAGAAATTGAATTAGATACCGGAATTTTTTTCATGTTCAGTTGTTAGGAACGCTACAAAGCATATTTACACCAAGAATTAGCATTCTGGGAGCCTTATTAAATGATTTAGAGCAAAAAATATGATTTGATGCATAAATTAGCATAATTAATTAATATAAATTAAATAGACATTATTTTGGAAAAACGAACTATACAGTCTTGTAGATTACATCGCACACTACTATCGTGCAAATTTTCGCGGCGATCGCGTGATCGGCGGCCGAGATCTGAAGGGGGGGCCTAATGAGCCCCCCCCCGGCTGTGAGATGGCAAAAATAACCCGGCCTTTTTAGGGTTAAAGACCGTGGATCTTTTTTTTTTTTTCAGTCAGGGAAAAGTCAGGGAATTTGATAAATAATGCCACAAATCAGGGAAAAGTCAGGGAATTTCGATTGGCCCACAAATCAAAAGTATGGTAGTCAGTGACAGACTAGTGTTTTATACTACAAATAGTTCATTGCGACAACATAAAAAACATTCGAAACTGAAAATGCGTTAAAATGATTATCAGGGAATGTTGAGACTTCATCAGGGAAAAATCATGGAATTTTGTTTTCTTGAACTGCTGGGAACCCTGATCCATGCTCATTATAACAGGAATGGACTGTATAGTGCTTCAGTCAGTAAGTGCTCACAGTGTACCGTTACACCCTAAGGAGCATTCAGCTACTTGAGGCACACATTTTTTTTAAATGTATTTATTTATTTTTATTTTTATTTTTTTCATATTCTTGGTACAGCATGAAAGCTCTTTAATATTATAACATGCCTCCATTTTCTCTCTCTCTCTCCTCTCTCTCTCTCTTCGATCTCATGTTTATCTGGTGTCATGAACCATTACCGCTTATGATAATTACAATCACTGTACATATGTTTCCTGTGTGGACTCTAGTTTGGTAAATTGCCATTTGGTCTAAACCCACTTGGACTTATGTCCATTTCATCACTCCCACATGGTCTAATTCTATGTCTACAACCAGTTCGTCTAAATACCTGTTTGTCCAATTGCCACTTCGCCTATTTACCATTTCGTCTAATTCCCATTTCATCTAATGCCCAGTTTGTCCACTTGGTCTATCACCACTTGGTCACTTCCAGTAACAAACTGGTAATAGACCAAATATTCATTTGGGCATTAGACAAAAATGAAATTAGACCATATGGCCATTACGAATTGGCAATTAGAAGAATTGGTCATTAGACCAAGAATGTATTAGAAAAATTGTTAGTAGACCAAATGGGTTTAGACCAAGTGGATATAAACCTCTAGTTTTATCATTCCCTATTGGATGATTGGTGCTGACCAAATGTGTTAAATTTCACTAAAGAGTAGACCGTTTCTCTAAGTTATCATAATTTGTGGATGTTTCTTCCGTGGGGACATAATTTGCTCTCAGCCAATCAGATGCAAGCATTTCAATAGCATATAACAGTTGTCGGTGAGAATCGGTGAATATTTGTTTCATGAAATGCTCCGCAGTTTGCATACATTAGTTGTTGCTATGTTGGGTAAGCATCAGGTAAGCTTGTAGATTATCTAGAACCACCTTTGTTTCATGAAATTAGTGAAACAGACTATTTCACAAAGTAGGAGATTTAATTTGTTTTGAAAGTTGTTATTGAGAGAGAGATTTCTCCATCCACTTTGATAAAGTCACACATAACCCATGTACTCGGAACAGAGAGAATTGATCAAGAATGGTAGATGGTTATTGTATTGTGTGTGCTGTGTGCCAAGCAATTCATGTACATGCAGCTTTGTACATTTTTTTAGAAGAAAAAAATTGTTGGAAAGAATGTAATTTATGATGGTATTTTGGGTGGAGATAGTTGTATAGAAGAATGTTTGGGAGTATAAACTATGACTGAATTTGAGCAAAGCTTTGAAAAATGTTTTTACCCCAACGGTTTCAACTGTCTGTGTTTTATTGTATGTTTGTCGGTATTCCATGAGTTCAAATAAAGCATAAGTTTTATATGATGGAATTGCACCATATCTGCTGTGAAAATATTATTCTGGGTTTAGAATTTGGTTTGAGCAACAGCAAATGAGATTATGTGAGTGATCAAATAGTTACAGGAGTGTTCAACAAAAATATATTGCATTCAACTTGTGTTTTATTGAGCACAGGTACTAAAATTAAAATGTGACAAATTAGTGAGATAGGTTTTGGTGGAAAGACTAATGACTTTCAGTGTTGGGACATTTCTTATGGGAAGCACCAAATAACAGAGTAAAATCGAGGCATCAAAATGTTCGGGGAGAAATGTTCTGTCAGGCTTTAAAAAATTCAAATCAATAAAGAATAGGATAAAAATAGCAAAGCGAAATGGTTCCTAACCAGGCCATTAAAAAAAAAGTCTCAGATTCATAGAATAATGGTTGCCTTTAAACGTAGGAACATCTGCTATAGATAAAATCTATTGAGCATCAAGAAACAGCCAGAGTGGCATCAGAATGTTCGAGCATAAATGCTCTATCGGGCAAAAAAAAAAAATCTAATTCCTAAAGACAGCAATGGAGGATATGAATAGTTCTGAAATTATTCGCCATTAAAATTGTGAAGTTTTTAAAACAATTTTTCCTGTATCAATCTGTATAGCTTTTATGACACACCCTATACAGGCATACAAATATGTTTATCATCTTCCTTACTACTAAGAAACTAGAGATGTTTGATTGTGACAATGTACATTTCTACACATTTTTGGACATGTAGGCCTAACGCATTTTGCACCCAACTCATGACATGTGGCCATATCTAAAGTGCGTTCCAGAAAAAAAAACTGAGATTGATCAATGTTTTATCATAACTTAATCTTAATCAAAATCATAAATGGCCCATCAATTTAAAGCTTAGAGTCTCCTATTTCATTTGATGAGATCAATATGACCCATATGTCACGCATGAGATATTTAAAAACAATTTGAAGAGAGGAAATCAAAAAGTTGTTTGGAGCGGTACATGAAATTCTCTTTCAAATCTACATACTAAGTATATTTAAAAAGTACATTTCCTGCCTTTTCATATACACCACAACCAATGAAAATGCTTCAGAAATAATAAAAGTTATAAACATTGAAACAGTGCTTTCATTTCAGTGATTTCATTCAATAAATTTGTTTTACTAACCAGTTCGCCGTTTCACTGGCAATCATCCATGCATGAATTCTTTTGTTACCTCTGCCTAGTGCTAGGATGGGCAATAGTGAAACAAATTTGTTGAATTAAATTATTGAAATGCGAGCATCAAATGAACATAACCTTCCTTTTTCGGAATCATTTTTATTGCTTGTGTCATATTAAAGGGCAGGAAATGAACTTTTTAGATATGTAGATTTTATTTAGATAATTCAGATACCGCCAACCAAACGACTATTGGTTTTTCTCTTTTTAAATTGTTTAACTTTATTATGCGTGACATATGAGCAGAATGGGTAATATAGACTTCATCGTATGAAAAAAAGAGACTCTAAGATTTAAATTGATGCGTCATTCATGAATTTTTATTGTCATGATAAAACATCAATCAATCTCGGTTTCGTTTTTTTTTTCTTTTCTTTTTTTTTTCTGGAACGCACTAGTGCAATGTTGCTAAAAAAAATTTTAAAAAAGAAGGTCATAACACATCCAGAAAAGGTATTATTTTAATTTTTTTTTTTTATTTTTTTTTTTCTTAAGTTACAGAATTGTGGGATAATAGATCAAATATCTCGGCGGAATCCCAATCGCACGGGTACGTATAGCGTAGCACCTCATATATTTTTGACGTCGTGGCCAGCATATAAAAAAAAAAGAAAACAAACTACAATACGAAAACATGCGAAGGCATTCTATGGCAAGGTATTTCACTCTCCCATGTTTCTGTAGTAAACTCGCGCGGCATAACGGAAGACGGCTGATCTGCTTGGTGTTCTTGTCATTTAAGCTCTCTGCTTAAACAGCTAGATGCCCTCGGATTATTTTACAAACATTCGTCTCGCATTTGGCTCTGTATCTGAAGAAAATTTAATCATCATGTCATCACCAGGTAAACCAGATTTAAGAGCTGGACATGCACCTGCAGGTGAGTTTCAGTGTAGGCTTATATTCAAAATGGTTGAGATAGTACAAGAACAAAATAAAGAAAAAAACTGACAGTCTCAGAAACTATGACCGACAAAGTCGCACACAACACACAGCACGCTTTTTTGTACGCAAACGTTAATGGGGACTGATATCTGCTCCGCTGTCGATGTGTGCGATCCTCCCAACAATATAAACCCCCTTGGCTTTACCTTAACATGATGATAATGCAACTCTTATTTTGCTTGAATTGATGATTTATATTAAAGGGACGTATAATTGATAAAACATGGGGAATTCACCTTATCTCGGGTGAAATGATAACATTCCAATCAGAGCCCGGCGTGTTGCGTAATCTCCAGGCGTCAGGGTGTCTGGAGTATAATCCTTCATGGCTAGACTAACTAACCAGAAGTCCGAAGTAAATCTAACCTATGTTTTGTTTTTGAAATGGAGCATTATACAAGTCCTCTCTTTGAATTAGTACGAAGAGACCCGTTGAGAGTCTATAAAGTCTATAAACTAATCCGAAGCTATTGGCCCTATTGACTGACTGAATTCGGCCTACCTCGTCATGTTCGTGCTGTCCGAATGTTAATCCCTAGTAGGCCGACCCTTGCGTAAGCCTCACTGTAGATTGTGTATGAGTCAATGGAGCTCAAGAAAAACGCGCATTCCCCACGATCTCCGACTTGCGAGGGCCTTTAATGTTGGTAATATATTCTACAATCTGTATTCTACTTAAAAAAAGAAATAATAATTTAAAGGACTCATCCGGGCTGGAGTTTGCATTATAAGAAAAATAAAGTAAAATCGAAAAAGCACAACACTGAAAATTTCATCAAAAACGGATAAGAAATAGCAAAGTTATAAATTTTCTTAGGTTTTGAATTTTTTAGGAAACAGTTCTTCAAATTGGCAAACTGATGATGTCTCAGTCCCCCTACTTTCTTTGTATTTTATTGTATGAAATACCAATTATCAAGATTTTCTGCCCCAAGGACATAAAAACACGGATTAATCCTTGTGGAATGTTCAAGGTCACAAGTGCTTTTACTTATTTCAGTATGAGGGACAGATTTTCTGTATACGCAATATATGAAAAAATGAGATAAATAGGATTTCATATAATAAAATACACAAGAAGTAGGGGGACTGTGACATCATCAGTTTGCTCATTTGAATATTCAAATATTCAAATGAGACAATGAGACAGTGCCAAGAACTGTTTTACAAAAAATAATCAAGACCTAAAAAAATGCATAACTTTGTTATATTTCATCCGATTTTGATGAAATTTTCTGTGTTGTGCTTGATGAATTTTACTTAATTTTACAAAACTTTTTCATTTCAGCCCGGACTCCTCCTTTAATCAGGTTAAAGATGTACGTTCCCCATAGTGTAGAGGGAGTTCAAAATACGTATGCGGTGACGCACTTTGCAAGCTGCCCATTCATACTAACGATGTGGGACTCTTACGCAGTGGTCCAAAAACCGAAAGCTAGAATGCACGAACGATTGCCGAAGTCATGATCCAATTTCTTATCGGCAATGATTCGCCTGCTCGGATGAGAAAACGGGTTGTCCCCGCCTGCCAGCGCCTGTACAGTGCAAGCGAGAAGGTAGCTATACACGCGATACGAGATCTGAACACTGCAAGCATTCACTCATGCACTGATACAGTGCTTTATACACACAAACAGTATCAACATACACACACGCTTGTACATAATTATCTCAAATTGCTCTAACAGCGCGATCGCGATTGGCTGGTTGTGTTGGCACTACAACTGTATGCAAATTAGGTCATGCCTCAGTAGCTCTTCGTGAACAATATGGTGGCGACCATACAGAGTGCATCTTGATTCCTCGTTTTAGCTTAGCGATACTCGTGCAGGACCACCTTTAAAAAAGATTCAAGAAAAATATTGAAAGAATGCCAAAATTTCGAATAAAGAATGAGGTCGAGGAGATAATTTTTGTAATGTTTTGAATTTGAATAAAACAAACTTTTCTTCCTAGTTATTACTCATTCCCTGGCCTAATGCATTTCATTTCCTTTCCTGACAATACCCACCCAAATGTCTACCAATATAACAACCCACTGCCTACGTAACATCCTAAACATTCATCGTGTATGGTTAAACAAACTCTCACAGCTCGACAACCAACCTGCGGGAAGCCGCTGATCTCCGCAAACCGGAGGAAGAACAACCAAGAAGAAGAAGAATGCAACAATCTTTAGCCCCCTGTCTAAGCGTTGTGCATTATCATGCATTTCATGATTCTATTGCTATGTTTTATATGCATTCTGCAAACAACCTGTCTAAATCTACTAAAATAATAAAAGTGAACAATGTACCACCCCATACAGAAACTACACAACCAATAATTCCGGCATTTATAAATCTGCTGACGTTATTATGTTATCTGACTCTGATTATACCTAGAGGAAAGATACAAGAGAGACTCATAAAGGATAATAATAATTATATTGAATGGCTTTACTCCATGGGATACCAGAAACGTTCCACTCGTTTATAGGGCCTATGTTGCGCTCATCTTCAATTCATGCAACATTGGCCCTAACTTAAGATATTTTTGGTATCCCATTCTGAGCCATTCAGTTTAATATACTTATTCCATTGATTAGAATTAAAATGCAATGCTTATACTGTGCAGTGAATAGAAAAAGAGTGACCAATTGATTACAATATCACATAATATGGTCAGATTCTTTTGAACAGAGGAAACTGAAATATACAGCCTGATAAATTATATGAAATAATAAGCAAAAAAAAAAAAAAAAAATAGATTCTATCAGGATTCATACCTGAGAGCTCCTGATTACTAGACAGTCACTCTACCAACTGAGCTATGACAAACCCATGGCTATATTCATCCCTAAGACCACTCATAGGTTTACTAAGTCAATACAGTGGGACTATAGGTGGCAGGTTTTGCATCTTGGTCCATTGGTTTTTCACCATGATTTTTCCACCTTTTTCAAAAGATATTGACTCTAAATTGAAGGTTTCCTATATTTCTATGTATTTATATTTATCAGACATTTATCAGACAATAGGTTTTCAATAAATTTGATATTGCTATCATGAAAATGAAAAATAAAAAAGCACTCCCGATTTTTGGCCGACTTTTGCAAAACCGTATGGGAACGCAGTGGCCCGAATTCACAAAGGTGGATTCTGCAAAATCCATGGTTTCAACCCTGGGTTACTGAATCCATAGATCCACAGCGTCATAAAACGTCATAATTTGGGTCAACTGTTGGTGAATCATAAACTGGTGGATCCGTGGAGCCGTCGATTAAAAAACCCACGGATCCACGGATCCGTGGGTTTTGCAGAATCCTCCTTTGTGAATGGGCCATTCAGTCTCCTCACATGCTGCTACATGTAGCGTGCCTAAAACCTGTTAACTTTCAATGCTCGAATCTTGATGGAATCCTTTGCTCATTTTTTCAAATCCTCAGACTCTGAGTCTGATACACTAATTGATGCAATTTTATGGGGCAGATAGGAATGAACAGTGAATGAAATGAGGTATTAGTTTGCTTTTGTGTACTCTTTGTGTACTTTTTTTTTTTTGCAGTGAAAGTAGGAGGGGTAAGGATACCAGGAAAGATCCATCATGAAAAGGCACCTAAAGAACAAGATGTTGAAGATGAAGAGTTTGAGGAGACACCTACAAAAAGGTATGTATTGTATTTCATTATAAATAGTACACAGGGGTGTGAGAGTTCAGCTTTTTTGGTTTTTATTTTCAGCTTATTTTCAGATTTTTTAAGCTCTTTCTCTGGACAAAAGTTTATGGAGCTTTTTCAATTTCAGCTTTTTTCACCTCTCTTTTTGTGGTCAGTCACACCCTTAGTACAATTAATCACTTCTTTTTTCCTCTCTAAAGAGTATTTATTTTGTCTTTAAATACAATTTTAAACAAAATCGCTTCAGCTTTCTGCTGGGCTGCTCTTAGATATTCCTAGAGTTTTTAAGAAGCCTAGCTGCAGTTTCATTTTTTTCTTCATTGATATTGATTCAACCTTAATTATCATCCCACTTTTGTTTTAATCACAATGTAAACAAACCAAACTATAATTTTCTGATCATAATAATGTAATTAAATTTGTTGTTGTTGTTGTTTTTTTGTTAATTGGACAATTATAACATATATACCATGTCTGGTTTAATATGGTAAATGTGACATTCTCAATCATTGAATCATCAACATTATTAGAACTGATTTTTATTATTAACTATATAGCCACAATGTATTTATTTACCTTTGTCCCATCCTCCGTCCCCATCACATTGCTATACTTTGTTAGGATTGCTCATTGAAATAGAATAGTCAGAGCCCATGTGCTACACATTGGAATAAAGGGAAGCCGTAAATGGGGTTGGGGGTGGTGAGCAAAATTGTGACTAAAATATCTTGAGAAGTGGAAGTCTTAAAAGACATTCATGTAGCTAGTAATCTATGTAAATTAAATACGATATTGTACTCGTGGAGATTTTTGCAAATTTCGCACGAAAGTCAGCAAGTGCGAATTTAAATATACATGAATATATGGGCATGATTTTTAATGCACATTTTAAATGGATTCCATTGCATGCTTGTAAACATGCAGCCCAAATTTAAAAACCTGTCAATATGTTTTGAGGCCGCTCGGCACAAAAAATTAATTGCAAGAAAATTAACAGTGAATACAGTCAATATTGAAAATTGGTTCTGATTTCAAATAGTGATATAGAAGTTATGTGACTTTATGTAAACAAATACATTGTCCTTAAGAAAATATCCTTGGATACTGCATTGTAAATTTATATCAAGGATGAATAATCCAGCTTATCTCATGATTACACTACTTCATAAATACTGGGAAGGTTATTTAATTAAACAGCTGCATAGGGAACTGAATAGACTTTTACAGCTGTTACTCTCCAGTGTACGTATATGTACATCAAACTGACCTTTCACAATATCAAACAAACTTGTACAGATTATCTGTAGACTCATACAGCGTTTTATTGAAATTTTTAAATAGCCAAGTTTCCATTTTGACATTTGAAGAATTTGATTGGTATTAAAAAATAAAAAAAGAAAGAAAAAGAAAGGTGTTTGTTCCTTCACATTGGGCATAAGTACTATAAGAGTGTCTTGTTGTAATAAGGGGAATATATGACTATTGACAATCATTGGTTACACCTCAAGTTAAGCAAATAACTTGAGATGTACATGTATAGTATGATTTCTCAAGAACCATATATATGCATCAACTTTAGACATGGTACATATACATATAGCAATCTGTATTACCAATATTTGGTTCTAGTTTAACCAACTAGCCCGCAGACAAATAGCCAAGGGTTAGTGATCTTTGTCCTGAAGTCAGTTGCCATGGGGTAATTGTCCTGGGTGTAGTTGTCTTGGGGCAAGGGGTAGTTATCTGGGAGGGGTTACTTGCCTTGGGAGGTGGGGGTGTTGTCATCATGATTAGTTGCTGGGGGGGGGGTGAGGTAGTTGCCATGTACAATTTTTTATTTATTCCGGGGGGGGGGGGGGGGAGTATTTGGGTCAAATTTTGTTGATTTCAGAACCCAGTATAATAAAGAATATCATCATTGTTTTAGTGATTGTACACTTGCTTAGTAGTGTTCTCTCCATCTTTTGTATTTTTATATTTGCTTATTATCTCTTTGTTGATTATAGCCCACCCTCTAACGACGTGAAAGTGCTGATATCTGGAGCGCCCTCACAAGGCAACAAGGATTTCCCACCGGAGGCCATCAAGCAGTTCCATGAGAAACCCATGCCCACGCATCAGAAGAACGTATCCAGTAAGCCTGTCATGGTGGTCCAACAACCTAGGAAGAATTAAACCTAGTCTTTGTGCAAATATGTGATGGGGTTTTGAGGATACATAATGAGTTTAAAGTCATCATGAGAAATTAATTGATGAAATCTTGATTTCTACAGAAGGAAGTTTGGTTGTATCGTACTTTTATGATGCTTCAAGAAGCAATTGTGGTTTATGAAAAATGATGACAGAAATCATGCTGAAATATCTGAAAAATTACAGAATGAAGAAAGAAAAAGTTTGATATTTTTTAAATTTCTGGTTATTTTTTGTTGTTTTTGTGGAAAACAAAATTTATATTTCAAACTATTTAATGTTTTTTTTTAAAGAATTGTAAAAACAATTTGAAAGAGTTTTACCTTTGAGATTTACATTGGTCCTTATTTTCAACATTTTTGTTTTGTTTCATGTGGAATGCAATTCAACACAGTCTAAAGTGCAATTACGTTTTTCTTGATGGGAAAGTTGAGGAATGTGGCCACTATGCATAATTAAAAGTGATAGATTTTAGCATGCTTTTGATGGATAGAAGCTAAGATCTGTAAAATCAGAAACTTTTGTGTGTTTATGATACTTTCGCAAATTTCACAAGGAGGCAAGATTCGCAAAAGTAAAATGCCCCAGAAAGTTTGTCTACACATTGCATTGAATGCCTGTACAATACTGTACACTGTACAAGTAACTTGACTTGTGCATTCAGCGAAAGTCTCCTGCCGCAACAAAAATGCTGTCGGCTCCAATTTGCGAAAGTTTCATGTCTCAAATATTTCTGGTTTTAAAGTACTTCATGCCCAATGACTTAAGATGTCACAACTCGGTCACAGCAAACGTTATCTGAAATCAATCTTGGACCAGCGTTTATAATGTCATATCTCACAGAGACATTGTATGATGGTTTTCATTATTTAGCTTTAGTATGATGATGATAAGAGGAAATGCTTTTGGGGAGATTACCAGCAGATTACCAACAGAGAAAGTGAACCGTGGCTGTGCTAAAGTGGCTGTCAGATACATGTATTGCCCTGTATCTAATATCATTTTTGCTATATATACAATACATTAGTTCATATCTTAACCATGTGGGTTTCTACAAAGATACAGATAAATTTGTGTCTTTGTACATTTACATATATGATATCTCATCTTCTATTTTTAATTAAACAAGAAACAAGTACTTAGGTAATTTTGAAATCATGAGAACCTCTAATAAATTCATGATTCTTGATTAGCTTAATGTCTTGGGGGTTTTGAGGGGAAAGAATTTAGGACCATGTACTCTGGTTTCTTATTTAAAACAAACTAAAACCTTTTTTTTTTTTAAGTTTCGCTGTGCCCAGTGGAATTATTTTCTGAAATGATTTAAAATATAAAGGCCAGTTGTATTATTTTATATCTTGATTGACCAAATTATTTCCTTGCTTTTTAAATTTTCAAGTTGTGGACAAATCAGAGTGACTAATGTAATTTGGGTTTCCCTTTGTCATGAAATCCTTAATGTTTTCATTGTGTTTATCTGATGTACTTACATACAGTGTAATTTGTGGAAAAGCCATGTACAATTTATTAATATCATTTTAATGTCATATGATGGCTAACAATTTTCATTGAAATTTTACCTTTTTTCTTTATAATTTAAGTTTAGTTTAAATTTTTATTTCTTGTCTGTTGATTTATGAGGTTACAGTGTATCTATCATACGACATGAAGTTGTTTATTTTGTTGTTAGTCATGGTATGTTTCTGTTTATTGAGAAACATATCCTTTACAATTTCCCAAATGCATTGAGAGATTGGCACATTGACAACAAGGTACAAGTAAACTTAACCTTTGGTAGTGTCTTAACCCTAATCAGACTGGGGGGGGGCCATCATGGCCCCCCCTCGACATTTTCCGCGACCACTCCGCCGCACGAAATTTTCTGATCGCGCCGCTTGCTGACTTTTTACTTTCAAGTCTCGCGCATCTTTTGAAACCATTTTCACAAAAATCGGTCGTACCGTTATGACGCTACACGATTTTCCAAAATATCCGTCAGACCGAAAATTGCTCAAAAACGTGATTTTGTGTACAAAGTCAATGCAAATTGAGTTTTCTCACCTAATTCAATAATAGATATGATTATTTTCACTTTCATTGGCTGAAACAATTTATTTTAGCATATTTATGCTTAAAAATGGTTCTTTAAATTGATTTTTGTGTAAAAAAAAAGAAAAACAAAAGGTTGAAAAAAACAAAGAAATACATAAGAAATCATAAAACAATAAAATACATAAGAAATTAATTTTTGAAAGAGAATTTTTTCTAGTACAATGTTAGATGCTATAAGGAATAATAATACACAAAATAAGCATTTTCTAGGAGCTTTATTTTTTCAAATTAGAGCAAAAAGTATGATTCATGCATAAATTAGCATAATTAATTCATATAAAAAAATTCATATTATTTTGGAAAAATTAACAGCGCAGTCTTGTAGATTACATGGCTCACTACCATCGTGCAAATTTTGGTGCGGGCGCGCAATCGGCGGCCGAGATCTTAGGGGGGGCCATCATGGCCCCCCCCCCCCAGTCTTGACAGCTACCAAAACACCCCAGTCTGATTAGGGTTAAGGTTGCCATTACACTTTTACTTACTGACTCTTATAAATTTGAAAAGGGATTAAGAGTGTGTTCAATGTCCAGTTTCAAATTTATACGCCAACATGGAATCATGATACAAAACGCAATTACAAAACACAAACACAAACGCGATCAGCGGTGCACCGTTCAGTGTCAAAAATTTAAAGCTGATTTATTTCCATCGTCTTTAAATTCCCGCTCTCAAAAAACAAATGTCTTCTCCTTTTTTCACTTGCACCAGCGAACTTACATAGCGAGAGCACATTTAAACACGTTTGAAAGCTCAATACTGTTCAGTGTCGCATTTCGTTGCAATCGCGATGCTCAAGGTCGTAAAATTCAAGCTGATTGTGTTTCAAAACGCATCTTTTTCAGCGTCTAAATTTTCGGCGTTTAAATTTAAATTGAGATTTTAAACACGTTTACTTTTACGACCGGGGATGGGGGACAATGAACACTCACTTTGTTTCTCTTTATATCAGCGTTTTGTAATTGCGTTTTGTATCATGAATCATGTTGGCGTATAAATTTGAAACTGGACATTGAACACACTCATAGATATGGAATTTAAAAAAAAAAAACGTAAATCCTTTAATACTGAGCTATTGAATGGATAATATTGAATAAACAGTATGATTGATTGCAAATTGTAGGGACATCATTCTTATTACAAATTTGCCTATTCTCTGCATTCACCTCGTGGTATGTTGTGGAATTTATTCATGTATTCTTATAATCTGCTCAAGCTCATTCATTTGACAGAACTTTTCTTTCAGAATTAAGTTTTAGTAGGTTATTAGGTGTACATTGGCAGATACATTTTCATTTTCCAAGTTTGTCAAATGGATATAGTAATCTGTATTATAATTAATTAGATTTTATTAGCAGCAGGAAATTTAATTCCAAGTATGAATGATGAAAAATTATCAATACGAAATATGAAGATAATAGAATATAGACAAAGAAAAGTTAATTGATAATTTCAAAGGAGTTGGATTCTTATATCTCGACTTATAGTAGATTGTTCATAATCTTTGCTTTCTGTGCGGTCCTTCCAACATTCCATCCAGTCGGTTTATTTCTACTTTTAAAGGATACAATCATGGAGTTTGTTCAATGGCGAATTTATGTTTGCTTGCCCTTCACTTTCACATACCATCGCCTACTAAGGCAGTTAGCGCAACGCATTTGCCATTGCTCCAAGTACCTTCTTGTTTATTACTGTGCAGAAGCAGTGGAGTAAAACTTGGATCACATGTCACTTCAAGCCTTTATGGTGATTTAAAAAAAAAGAAAAAGCGGTTTTGCCCATTTTTTTTAGGGCAAAATTCCTTCTTCTTTTTTTTTTTTTTTTTTCGAAGTCAAGGAGTGATGTATAATCCAGGCTTCACTAACATCCTTTGAGCCCAATATATGCCCAGTAAGTAAACCCAGCATAACATACATCACTAACTCCCATGATCTTATTCCTTTTATAGCTGGATAATTGTGGTACTTTGCTTATGGTAAAATTAACCAAATTAAGCTGGATATATCATACATTTACAGTTCATATAAATCCCCCATTATTTTCTTAAATGCTTTATTCTATAAATTCTATATAAAGTGTATCTTGTCAATACAACTGTATCAATAAAGTCTCTATTGAGAAACAACTTTATTTCTTGTTGGTGATGCCTGTTTATATAATGAGCTCTGAGACACATGTAAATGTTGGTTAATAATAACTTTTCTGACTGTAATGTCATGAAACGGGTTTGAGATGGGTTGGGGACAGGTTGAAGACTAGTTGCAGAGATGTCTCTGAGCTCTCTCGAAGACATCTTCTGAGTCTCCTCAACGTCTCTTGTGTCTCCAAGATGTCTTCTGAATAGTGGGAAAATCGCCCTGTGTATGAGATTATTTCCATTTCAAAGACATTTCCAAGCAATTAGATACAACCTTCATGTTACAACCTTTGCATGTTAAAGAACCCACTGCACTATTGGTATAAGAGTAGGGGGAAACCCCGGTGCAGTGGTCCACCTGCATACCCCAATCAGTTATATAGGGAGGAGAGACCTGCGGGTTACAGTGATTCAGTTCACTTTTCGCCTTCCATGGCACAGGTGACGCCAAAATGAATAATAATATACTATGATTCTTATTGTGCTTCAGATTTTCTGTATCTGCTTCTTGTACTAATTTTCTGGCTTCCTTCAAATTAGATTGCTAAAATAAAAGGTTGGATTTATATGACCAAGGTTATTCCAGACAGAGGGAGAGACATAGACTGAGCATATATCCTTGGTGACATTCATAAGTGAATCATGATTTTTTTTTTTTAATTAAAAATTATAACTCCTTTTGTTGCAACATGATTATCCAAAGACGAGATGTGAGTGTCTGAGAGGGAGAGAGAGGGGAGGGAGAGATGAAAAGTGAAGGTTTTATTATAAAATAACTTTCATTTCCCAACTCTAGTCAAATTTACAATGTTCCAATTCAATGCAGAATTCTGTAAAATGATTTAGGTACATGTAAATAGAAAGAGATGAAAATAGACAGGGAAAGAGAGCAAAAGACTTGAGTAATAACTTGGGTTTTCATAATTCATATTGAAGCTCCCTCTCTCTCTTTATTTTATAGTGCCACCCTACCAAAATGTAACACTCTGGATATCGTACCATTTGAATGATCAATGCAATTCACCGTTTATCCTTTCTTTTCTCTTCCAATGACTCTTTTCCTATTTCTCTTCCTCTACATTTAATTGACCATTCTTTGCCCTGTAACATAAAAGAGGTACGTTCAATCTTATGATTGATTTTAATTCTTAGTACATGGTTTTCCAGAGTTACGATTGAAATTCATCATAAGATTGAACATGCATTTAATGTAACATGGCACTCGTCTTCTTCTCTAGTTCGTGTCCTCAAAACATTCTTTCTCTTTGTACACACATAAAATTCTTAAACCTGGTGTATAGTTTTGGTAACAAAAAAAAAATCGGCATAAAACCGATTAAATATAGTCTCATGTTGTTCACATTGCACTAATAGACATGTGTGAGAGATTTTGTGATATTCCTTTCATGATTTCTGGTGAATTTCAGTGAAATGTTTGAATCCAAACACAATTTGTAACGGTTTTGAGACCTTTGCTGGGTTGTCCTGTCCCCCGAACTTCCCGCATGAATGGTCCGTAGTGATCTGTGTGTATCACCCACACAAGGGAATCCCCATTGGTTTTCCATGTGAACGCCTAGTGCACACAAAGATGTGTCGGATCCCCGACTTATCTTTTTTATACTATAATATCGTGAAATAAAGACATTAAAACGAGATTCCAAGTAATATAACTTTCTTTGTTACAGTTATAGGATTCAGTCTTTCATATTATCTAACTGTGAATCCAAATTAAATTTTTCCTTCTCCCAACACTATACACCAGCTTTAATATGTAGGCCTACATGTTGATATACTTGTCCTTATTTGTATGCCTATATTTTTCTTTGCAATGTACTTGTACTCGTTATAATTAAAGGAGAATTGTCCCTTTGTAGATAGTTGGCTAACTGTGGATGCAGAAAAATCAAATAAGCACATTAGTGAAGATTTGGTGAAAATCTGATAAATGATAAGAAAGTTATGAGTATTTGAATATTGAGATCTCTGATGACAAGGGAAATCTCCTATTCGCAACGCGGTCACCATTTGTGATGTCACAAATGGAAAACTCCCCGTATGGTGTGCACAAAAACTATTCAAAATGTCTCTTTATTTCATTCTAATGATAGAACAGCTTTTCATTTCATGATATATTATGACTTTCATATATTTACATGTCATCTCATAAAAAGATTCTTTACTCTCATTTTAGAATAGAGAAAAAAAGAGGATTTTAGTACAATGTGTACAATCGATATGGGAAAGATCTCCCTGCATTACATCACATCATGGACGCATTGCCAATTGGAGGATCTCCATGTGATAAGTGATCTCAAAATCTAAAAATTCATATCTCTCTTATTCATTGCCTGATTTTTCTGAAACTTTTACCAATGTTTTGGGGGTTTGTCTCCAGTCACTGAAGCCAAATTTCTCTGAGGGGATAATTCCCCTTTAATCTGTACCCTTACAATGTAGTTTCATAAACAACAACCAAAGAACAGTCAACCTTGCCCAAGTCAATTTTCTTGGGACTGAAGGATTTGACTCGTGAAGATTCAGAAACAATAGAATATAAAGAAAGATGATTTGTGAAGAACTTCAACTCTCACAAGTTTTACTTGAGCATGGTTGACTGTATCAAGGCCGAAGATTCATAAACTATCTTACACTCTGGTAATGAACATCAACTTAGCACTAAAAAATATCACATCAGACACGAGGTATTCGGCATCTACACAGAGATGCCAGCTCTATGGAATAATTGGAACATTAGAAATTACAACGCAAATAACAAAAATTGAATAACGCAACAGCTGAAACAAATGTCTTCTCATGAGAGAAAGCACAAACAATAACATCTTGCTCCGTCATTCAATTTTGGGAATGCATTCAAATCTATAGATTTGTTTTTTCTCTAACATTTATTTCAGCTGTTTTGACAATCTGCATTATTCGCGTTCTAATTTCTAATGTTTTCATTATTCTGTAGGGTTTGCATCTCTGTTTGCAAGCAACCACCCAAAGCCAAAATTAATGACATAGTGAGGCAATTTTTCTGCAGTACAGTAATATCTTTACCCCCAATATTTAGAATTTAAACACTCAATTTATGAGTAGAGTTTAGCTGTGGCAGATAATCAGGGCGGTTAATCACATCATCTCTGAAAATGGTCGTTACTTACACTCCCACTCATTTTGCTACACCAAAGGAGACAACAGCATGTAAGAAAGGAATATCAATCAAATCTTTTTTTGTTGCTGGTGTGATGTTTTTATTCACCAATCATCCTCACACAATGTGACAGTATGTACTGTAAGCTGTACAAATGTAGAGTCTTTCATGATAAAATTCTCTTCATCCAAACGGAAACTGTGCTGTTGTTGTGTTGATGCCGGGCAGGGTGCCATGATGTTACGAAGTGTGTTGGTCTAAGAGCGTCCAGGTCCGCTTCCGCCTCCAGCACCACCGCCGCCTCCACCGCCACCGGTTCCACCTCCTCCTCCTCCTTGCCTGTTCTGTCCAGGACCCTGGAGGAAAAATAAAGTCATCTCATTAAGAACCATTCACAATGATTATAATAGGGGCAGTGGTCCACAAAAAAACTTACTAAGGGGTGTCACAGTTCATAATTCAGGTTTGTGTGAATGCATTGGGCCACTGTTCAGATGCCAACATTTTGGAAGATGGGAAGTCAAGCCTAGATTATGCCTAATCCTACGGAGTCATTTAATCACTTGAGTCCGCTGGGGAGGGGGGGGGGGGGGGGGGGGGTTAATTTTTTTTTTTTATCCCCTTCAGATCTTGACTGCTGATCGTGCAAGAGCAGACAAATTTACACAATAGTTTCAAACTGAATTTGACTCAAAGTTAAATAATAATATCTTGGGCAAAAAAAAAAAAAAAAATTTTAAAAGTTATTTGATGACCTCAAATTGGTGCAATGTTGTGACAAGAGAAGTCTTCATTTGCAACAATTACTTACATAATCTTGAATAACAAACATGTACATTCCTAATATTTCACATGCTATGTATTTCAAGGAGTCCATTTTTGCTCTATGCCTAATCATCTCGCCTGTGTTTAGAGGCTTTGCCCATCTCACTAGAAAAAGAAAAGAAGAAAAATGTTATGTAAGGAATAATGAAAGTATTCTTACCGTTTTGCTAACCATTCCTGGACGGAATCTTGGTGGTGGGGTCCTGTCACGACGTGCCTCCCTAGATCGGTTACGTACAACCTTGGAATGGATGGCACAGCTCACGCAGTAGTGGAGCTTGGCATAGAGTTTGGGGAGAGCGTACACTGTAGGTAAATAAAAATATTAGCATAAGTAATTGTATTCTAGAGACTATCAATGACCTGTGCAGTAGAAAACAGTTGCCTCTTAGACACAAGAGTCAGCCATTATTTTAAGAACGCAAAATATTTTTATCATAATCTATTATCTAACTCATGGTTTCAATGAATGACATGAATACGAGTCTGCATCCTTTAACACTCTATGAACAAAGTTTAAAGACACATAATCATGTGTGTCATAATTGTTAAGTTACCTCCAAAGCACATCTTCCCCTCGGGACAATACTTGAAATATTTTTTGTTTAGCTTGAAAAAAAATCATGATGGTCACCAAAAATACTCAGACCAAAATATATTTTATTCATTTAATGTGTTAAAAAAAATTTAAAAAGTCAATCGACATGACATTTTACAGAAACCTCTCTGCATAAGGCCTCCCAATTTTAAATTATGTTTAAAATTCCAACAGGGCTAGTGAAAACAGCATTCATCATTGCTCCCATTTAGTTTTTCCTATCCTCTGGCTTTCTCTTTCTTACCTTCATAGACGCTGGCATCCTGGATATCACGGATAGCAGCAGCCTCAACAATGTTCCTGATGACAAACTTCTTGATAGCCTTGTCCTTGGGCACACAGCGGGCACAGTTGGTGCAGCGGACGGGCCTTACATGGCCACGCCCCTTTTTGCTGCGTCCGTTGTTACGGCGCTTTTGAGTCTGTGAAATAGAATAGATACAGTCAATAGATTTTCAGAGTCTAAAATAAATTGATAGATATGTTTGAAACAAAAATTTACTTACATTGGTTTTTAAAACAAGGAAATCATGTATTACAGTGTTTCAAAGTAATGGAATTGGTAAATTTGTGCAATGATGTCAGTTTTACCGATTACCGTTTGTGAAGTTCAAAAGTTGATATTTCAGGTGACATCACAAACAAGGAATAACAATTTTCTACATTTCCGGGAAAAAAATACATTTAATTTCCTGGTATCTGTTCAATTCAGGTCTCTGCTGCTATTCATGGACTTCTCATTAGTCCATTGAATAAATTAGTGTACTATTCCACTGAATTGACGTTAAATCTTGCCAAAACTATAACCCAGATATTGATATTTTTATCAATTCATAAAATAAAAAACCACCATTTTTTAGTATTATTTTTATACCATTTTTTGCTACACAATCTGAAGATTAGATTGGCATAACACCACATACAGCTGCAAACAACATCAGTCAGTAGTGAAAAATAGCCGTCTGTTGCCCTCTTGGTTGTTGAGAAAACTTCTCAATAATAATTAGCGAAACCAGCTTTAAACCTATCTCAAAATAAATGAAGATAATCTATAGTTTAATTGCAATATAATTCTCCCATTAGATATTTTTAATTTTGTTTAGTAGAATTCTTAGACCCTTTTTTGGATAGCCACCTTGACTTGGCTTGAGCTGCTCAAGACACTTTTCTGCATTGACTTTCTATTGGAAGAAAACTGCTGCAGTAAGGTATATTGGTGTGACCATAATTCGTGCGTGACCTTTATTCACGCACGCCGGGTATTTCAAAAAGTAATTAATATCGTGAAAATCTGATAGCACCATCAGAAAGAGGGATCCCAAATTGCTGGAGAATCAATCTGTCGTCACGGTACGGTGTATTGAATTGTGAAATTATTGACCAAACATTGGAAAATTACGTGTCCATTCCGAAAAATCCGGCCTTCCCGACAAGGGTCTAGAAATCATCATTTTCTGATTTAATATCATCAAAATTGTAAGATGATATTAATATAATCTAAATCTATAAAATTTTGAATTACACTTACTGTAATTCTCTTTCCTTAGACTGATGGAATTTCTTGATAAATCTTTGTCAAACGCCCGTGCGGGAATTAAGGTCACACTGTTTTGTCAACTTTTTCAGAAGAATGCGCGATCGTTCGATCGACATAGAATTTTGGAATCGCGATATCGTCGAAACCCTTTGACCTAGTTCACTTCTTCGTTCGGCGATTCGGAGTTTAGAATTATGCCGTTTATTTGGTATTTATAATTTTCGTTGATTTTGTGTGAAATATGAAAAATTGTTGATTGAATGATGCATTTTCTATAATTTTTGAAATTTGCGCGAACTATGGTCTCCCCATCATACTTAAAGTGCAAGGTCAATTATGAATTGACCATGCATAAGTGTAAGTGGCATTATACCAGCATCGATTACAAAAATCACCGCAAGATGGGGACCCTCTCCTTCGTTGCAGTCCGATAGGAGCAAGTCCTTATTCTACTTGCTCACTTTCTTTGAGGGTTGATTTAACACTTTAATTTTGTGTTTTCTTCCCAATTTTCGAGAGTTAGGCCTATGTTCTCATACGCGTAACTATACACAGCCCCGTTGCCGAAGGCGACGGGGCTGTACTTCCACCACCTCCATTTACAGCGAAATAATCAGCGTGATGCGCGCTCAGTGATTTACTGGTCAATTTATCCAATCTAATGTTAAAAATGTGTTGTAAGGTTCTATGATGTTTCACGCGTAACAACGACACTAAAAATGAAAGTATATAAGAGCTTTTGACTTACCAAATTGAAATTTTCCGTTTGGCCTTGTCTCTCTTTCATATGTGTTGGTGCCATCGCATGCCATTTTTCTTCGACATCATTTTCTGTTCGAACGTATGGCAGAAAGAACGCACGCACGGATATTACGTTGATGGACTCATTTCCTGATTTTTTACATTATTAGTTGATTATTCATGTGAACATTCGCAGATGTCACCATTCGAGGAAAACTTAAAGATTTGATTCATGTGGTATGTTCATAAGGTATTTTTGACCACGAAATTTGTCTTAGCTATAGATTTTTCAAACTTCGCTGCAGATGTCTACTGGTTCGTCATTCCGTCGGTTCGGTCGGGCGGCTCGGTTTAACCGTGTCTTTAGGCAACTTCATCATCTTTACATTCCGTTTCTTCCAATTTGGTTCATTAAATCTCGACCTTTGACGCAGTTCACTTCTTCATTCCACGTTCGATTTAAGAATTTTTGCTGTTTATTTTTTTCGTCACTTTGTAAATGAAGATTGGATGTTAATTTTATTTTTTATATCGCGTGATTTGATACCATCATAATAAATACACAACCTGATATCTCGAAAAATATTATCTTACAAATTCCGACCCAATTTTAGACTTTTCATTTGTTGTGTTACTACAGTCAGCCAAGGGGCCGACCCGCTGCCTGGCCATTCTTGCCCCGTCAATGGTCATGTGCTCTGACGAGGTTGCAGTCCGCTTTTTGGGATGTTGGTTTTTAACACTGACTGCTCACATAAATAGCGACCTGACATGCTAACTAGCGTCCGTGCATGGACCATAGAGCTTGCCGAGAGGAGGGAGGGCCTGCAACTATGAGACAGCTGGTGAGTGGTGGCTGGGTCTGAGACGTGTATCGATCTTTTTGTTTACTTTATTTCTTACTTGAGTCTTATAAATTTTAATAATATCATATATATTGGAAATTTGAGCCTTCTTAATGTTAATGGCAAAGAATTCTTTTTCTTGCTCTTTCTGTCTATATGCGTGTTCTTGGTGCATCTCTCATGTATTCTTGGAATGGAGGCTTAATTGGCTACGTGCGCTGTTATGTGTTTTCATTCATAAAGTTCAAAGCTATAAATATTCATGAAAAGTATATCAATATTCATGTTGAATGATTTCAGCAAGTGTTCTGATTGGTCAAAATATTTCTTGGGCATATTTTGACCTTACTTCATATTAGCATAGACTCTAAGTCGATTCTACACAAGACAGACAAAAAGGATCACGCGATGAGGACTCATTTTTAGAAAGTAAGTGCTTTATTTTTATATTTATATATTATAATAGATCTAGCCAGATAATTTGTTTATAACAATAGAATCTAGAGATTCTATACAACTACAGATCTCCCTGAAATTGTACTTTTAAGTACAAAAATTTGGGAGACATTGTTACTCATGTCAAAATGACTTCAAATTCACCTGCCATTGACTTTGTACATGGCTTAAAAGCAGCCACGAAAGCCGTTGTAGCATCCCTACGTAAATGTATGTAGTATACTTCCACCGGTCGATGGGATATGGGACAAATTCCGAATATTCAATTAATATCCCAAGAACGGTGGAATATTTCTGCCTATGTGCAGTCATACAACACATGCCAATCACACTCCAATTACACGCATGCAACGCTTTCAACTCAGCTCAGCCGACGCACAGCGATCGATCCGATATTCTGTAAGCAATTCAGGTCTTATTCCTGTCATTTTTTCTGGACTTATTCTATAGAGAGTAACCTTCAAAAGCTAGATATTAATTTTATTCAACAAAAAACACTTTAAATCTCTTTTTACACAAAGTATTTGTAATTTTAGAAACAGATTTCGGAGGGATAGATTACCATGTTGGATGTCGAGCAAAAGAGACCGACTTTCCGGTTTGGGTCAAAGTTCATCATTTATTTGTTGTGCCTCCCTCTTGTGACAAGAGGCGTGAGGGCTGAAAAAACAAAAAAATTAAAAAGGGGCCACCAAAACGAAGAATCTTTCGGCAATTTTAATCAACGTTGATCTTGAAATCCGGCCGTGGGCATCAATCCGTCCTTTGAATTTTTTTTACATAATTATTATGCACCACCAACTGAAGTAGGTCTGAATAAAATTTCATATAATCAAATACAAAAGAAATAATAAGTTAGAAGTGGACCCATGACATCATCATCGAATATGCACGAGACTATAATATGCACAGAACTGTCTTATCAAAAAATTAAAAAATCATACTTTGTTATTTTCCAAGCTTGGGATTTGGGTGAAATTTTCAGTGTTGTAGGCCGTACTTGTTACACTATACATGGAGTATGGTTAGGCAACAGGGTTAGGTCTATATTGTCGAGGTCATTTTCAAAGTTTATTTTGATTGGGGGTCAAAACTGATGTTGTTTATAGGCTATACGATATGCATGGTAATTTCTACCTTTCCCTATATTACAGAATACCAAAACTGTGCTTAAAACATTTTCGTTATGAATTAATCAGGATGGAGTCACTTTTCTGTCGTTTTGATTATATCCATCTCGTGTTTTTACATTACTGTTTAAAAAAAAAAAAAAAAAAAAGGCATTTTTCTCTCCATTTTTTTTTTGTTTTGTTTTTGTTTTGTGTTGTTTTGTTTGTTTGTTTGTTGTTGTTGTTTTTTTTTTGGGGGGGCGAGGATCCAGTATTTTTATGAGGGCGGGAGCAAAACCCGGTCCCCTCCACTTTCGTGGTCAACCATACAGCTATAATATGCTCGTCATGGTTCCAGATTCTCAGAGACTACCCCTATCAGGCGCTTTTGGAGGGGAAGCCGTGTCAAACCTCCCCCCTATTACAGCCTTTTGATAATAATAATTGTAAAGCGCTTAGAGATTAAATAGTTTCCTATTAGACGCTATAATTATAATAAGCTCTCGGAGAGATTATACATGGTACAGAGTGGTCTTCGAATGGAAGAGAACCAGCTCAGGAATGGAACAATCAAGCTTCTAAATCAGGCCAGTTCATCCATTTATTCGTAATTTTAAGTTACGATATGATGAGACGAGAGAGTGAAAATAGTTCACGGTGAATTCATTATGCAGGTGATTGTGTGCATGATAGCGGACAGCTGATTCATTGTTTGTATCGTGTAGCGGTCAGTGCATGAATAAGCACACGAATCGACGCATCATAAAAACATGAATACACAATGAAAATGAACATGAATAGGGTCTAGAGTCATAATTGTTTAAAAGTACAAGAGACCAGACTGTAAATGTTGCATAGTTCATCAAGAATCTAAAAAGATCTCCACAGACACGAAATAAATAAGTCAGACACAAACGAAACACTTGAAACATAGTCAAGATGTCAATCTTACACAGATTTCACCGCTAGAAGAAAGGCAATGTAGCTGAAAACTGGAAAAAGTTTAAGCAAAAGTTTACTCTGTACAATGTGCCTCAGAATGTCAGAAAAAGATGACACTTGTCAGACTTCGATGCTTCTACTGTGATTGCGATTCGCCTTGAAGTTTTACAATACCTTGTATTTGCCGAGGGAGAGAGTATGAAGCTGAAGAAAGTGTTAGAGAAATTCAGGAATAATTGCATGCCTAAAAAATCTGACATATGAGAGACATAGATTTTCACTAGGAATCAATTAGTGCATGAGAGTATTGATCAGTACGCAACTGAATTGCGGAATCTAGCTCAGTCGTGTGAATTTTCTTCGTTGAAAGAGAGTTTAATTCAGGATAGAATTATCTGTGGTATTTTAGACGATGGTCTAAGGGAACGCTTGTTGAGGCAAGATGATCTCAAGTTGGATAAAACGTTGCAAGTTGTCGAGCGCTGAACAACTCGAGTGCAGGCCAAAGCACTGAGTTCCGCAGGTGAAAACGCCTCAATTCCGGTTGATTCTTTCGATAGACTAAGAAAAATTCTCAGGTGTAAGTCTAAACCTCAGAATGGTGCAAAGCCAAAACAAATGGTTCAAGGTCAAACACAAGTCGTGAAACTGTCTAAATGCGGATACGAGCATAGCAAAGACAAATGTCCAGCGCAAGGTCAAAATGTAATAAGTGCGGTAAGCTAAATCATTTTGCGAAAGTATGCCGAAGCAAAGTAACCAAAGTCAATGAACTTCAACCTTAGAAGTAGATTCGCAAGTTTCATGGTTTGTAGTGTAAGCAAAGAATCCAAGAAGATGGATATGTCAAACTAAAAGTGAATGATCATTAGTAGACTTTAAACTAGACACAGGTGCGCAAGCAAACCTAATCTCTGAAACAGTCTTCAACGGATTAACACGAAACCAAAGTTGCAAAGTCTAAAGTGAACTAGTAGGATACTTTGATGATAAGCTACTCCAGTCATGGTAGTTGTTGTGACAAGTTGATACAAAGGAATCAAACACAAAGTGTCTGTCTTGTGATTCATGGAACCGTAAGCCTTTGTTAGGATTGCAGACATGTGAAGATATGCACTGGTGAAAAGATTTTGGATGTTGAACAAATAGAACAAATCAAACTAACAGATCACACAGAACAATAACAGGTCAGGCATTGAGCAAGAATATCAAGATGTATTTGTAGGGTTAGATGTCTTCCAGGAAAACACCACATTACCTTAAAGATAATGCACAATCTGTCCAACATGCATGTCGCAAGTTCCTTTTCCACTTCAGCTAAACTCAAGGAAGAGTTAGATAAAATGGAACAAATGGAAGTGAAACATCAGTTGACGAGCAACTGATTGGTTTCCTCTCTAGTAGTTGTGATGAAAAAGAATGGCAAACTCAGAATCTGTTTAGATCCAAGAGACCTTAATAGAGCATCAAAAGAGAACACTACAATTGCCCTCAGAGCTGAAATAACTGCACACTTTGCAGGCGCAAATACTTCAGCAAATTAGATGCATCAAGTGGATTCTGGCAGATCCATTAGATGATGAGAGTTCCAAGTTATGTACGTTATCACGCCATACGGAAGGTATAGTCTTGAGACTACCTTTTGGTATTTGTAGTGCTCCGGAAGTCTATCACAAGATACATCAGATGTTTGCACATTCCGGAGTCAACACAATGATGGATGACGTGATTGTTTGGGAACAACCCAGAGGAACACGATGACAGATTGAGACAAGTTCTAAAATTGCCAGGAATATGAATCTGAAACTCAACAAGAGAAGTGTGAGTTTAACGTTCACCAACTCACCTTCATTGGTGATCTAATTGGTGAAAGGGTATTCGTCCTGATCCGAAGAAGGTGAGCGCGATCTTGAATTGGAAAGGCCGAAATGTCGGCAGGATGTTCAACAATTTATGGTATGATCAATTACCAGGGAAATTCATCCCAGACCTTTCGAATAGATCGGCACCCTCAGGAGTCTACTTGACAAAAAGAACGAGTGGACTTGGGACATGCCAAGAAAAGGCGTGGAAAGGCTCAAGCAAGCTCTTACAGAACAACCAGTTCTTCCACTACGACTGTAGAAAGCCAATCAAACTATCCGCAGACGCGTCAAAGAACGTCTGGGAGCAGTGCTTCTACAGCAACATGATGACAATTGGGTTCCGGTCGCGTACGCATCTAGATCAATGACAGACACAGAAACTAGATATGCGCAGATCGAGAAAGAATTACTGGCGATCACATATGCATGTGAAAGATTTCACCAATACATCTACGGACAACAGGGTGAAGTGGAGACAGATCACAAGCCACTCATTCCATGTTTGTCAAGTCACTCAATGACTGTCCTCACGCATTCAAAGATTACTTATCAGGGTGCAGAGATATGCTCTCAAAGTGTCACATACACCTGGAAAGTATATGTATACTGCTGATACACTGTCAAGAGCAGTAAATCCAGAAGGTGACAGGAACTCTGACACAGAGGAAGACATAAAAGTCTATGTGGATGCTATTGTCCAGAGCATGCCAGTAACAACAAACAACGAGAAGAAATTGTCTTGAGACAAAGAAGGATGATCAACTGCAAGAACTGCTAGTTGCAATCAGAAATGGTTGGCCAGAAAAAAGCAGCATGTCCATTAGGATCAGAGAATACTGGAACATCAGAGGTGACTCTCTGAAGCAGATGGCATCATCTTCAAAGGCAGCAAAATAGTAATACCTAAGTCCATGAGAAGGTACATTCTAAGCTTAGTGCATGAAGGTCACTAGGGATAGAAAGTGTAAGAAGCGTGCAAGAGAAGTTATCTATTGGCCAAGAATCAATGTAGACATAACTGAAAGGTTCAAAATGTAACTCTTGTTTAACATACAGACCACAGCAACAGGCTGAACACTAAATCCTCATGCAGTACCAAACAGACCCTGGGAAAAGTAGCTGCAGACTGTACACTGAATAACAAAGAATACTTAGTCATAGTAGATTACTATTCACAGTACTTTGAGATATGTCCCTTAACTTCAACAGGTAGTAGAGCAGTGATAACTCATATGGAAGCAGTATTTGCTCGCCATGGGACGCCAATGGAACTGATGTCGGACAACGGACCGCAGTTTGCAAGTCAGGAGTTCCAAAACTTTGCAAAAGAATGGGATTTCCACCATACGACATCGAGTCCTCATTATCCACAATCCAATGGTCTCGCGGAGAATGCTGTGAAGATTGCAAAGAATCTCATACGCAAGGCACAGCATAGTGGACAGAATATTCGCAGAGCATTACAAGTCTATCGAAGCTCTCCACTAGCTTGCGGAAAGTCTCCAGCAGAGCTCTCTTCAACCGCAGAATCAGGTCAATCTTCCAATGGTAGATAATCTCCTAGACAACCAACAAATCGACACTGAATTTGTTCGGGGAAGGAAGGAGAAAGAAAGTGAAGCAAAAAGAGCGTTATGACAGACATGCTCGAGACTTGAAGGAACTGAAACCAGGTCAAAATGTCATGCTACAGGACATGAAGACAAAGAATTGGTCAAAACGTGGTATTGTCAAAGCTGTCAAACCAAATAGATCGTACCTGGTAGAGACTGAGTCAGGAGAGATACGTCGAAGAAATAGACGACATCTCAGAGTTGATCCAAGACAACAAGCCCAGTCTAACTCATCTAATGACTTCGAACTAGATGACGAAGATGACAACGCAGACGAACAACAAGCCCATGCAGGAAGCGATACCTCTTCAGCTAGAACAACTAGAAGTGGACGACGGTTAAACCACCAGATCGTTTGGACTTATAAATATAAAGCGATCCACAACTTTGTAAATAGTTAAAGCGAAATCACAAAGGACCTTTCGCGAGTGTTTTTAGGTTTAGAGTTAGTTAAATAAAAGTATGAACTCTTCAAATAGCCATAACAGAGGAAAGCATTTTGTTATATTGAAATTGGAACACCTACTCAAACACCCAGCGAAACTCCGGATTTGAAAATATTATGATCAAGAACAAAACTCAAAGACTCAGTTAAACTTTACAGGATTTATTATTATGCAAACAGCATGCATAAAAGAAGTTATATATATATATAATGTGCATGCTAAAGATTCAAAAGAAATATTGCATCTTTCTTAAAGAAAGGGAGATGTGGCGATATCTTGAAGCCTACGTGATGATAAGTATTGAACGTAGCTAGCTAGCAACAT
>CALNVZ010002974.1:291796-332182 GCA_940671915.1 Paracentrotus lividus
TATTATTATTATTATTATTTATTGAGAGGAGAGCCATCAAGTTACAAAAAACTTTTCAGACAGGTTTGTGAGCAATATTCGGGAATCTATTGCAGGATATTTCCACCCCAAAAATAGAAAACTAACACCTTCGAATAAGCTATGTAGGGGGGTAGAATCTACATAATAACCTATTCAGGATGATTTCCCTACATAAAACTATTATAGTTATAAGAATAAAAAAACCACTTTATTATCCCGAGAAAATCGGGAAAAAGCGTAAGATTGTGTATGGTTGACTATGCATTTTTTTTGGGAGGGAAGGAGGAGGAGGTTTAATTCAGGGAGGCAAAATCCGAGATTTCATTTTGTTGCACAGTCATTTTTTTAAACGTCACATCGGACAAATTGCTATTCAAGGGGTGGGGAGTTGGGACAAAAGTAAAATCCTGATTTTAGGCATTTATTTCTGGCCGAGCTGTACCTAAGCTGATGCATGATGAACACATTACAGAGGTTTGACGAAAGAAAAAAGAAGAAAAGCAAATTACACATTGCATAAGTTTCAGCTTGTACGTAGTAGCTATTTCAGGCGCACACTATCTTTCCACACCCAACACCTATACGAAGACAGCTTCATTCAACAGAAGTAATATAATAAAAAAAGTAAAAATTAAATGGGAAAAATAAAGTAACAAATAATAAGAACATCAAAATATCCCTGGGGCCTGCTTGCCACCCGCTCCGCCCACAAAGATAAATAAAAATATAAAAGAAAAAATAAAAAACCTCCCACCAAAAAAAAGCCCTACTACGCCCTGACTTGCATATGCGATAACGAAATAGAAACGTCCGAGAGATATTAAATATTGGCTTTATTATGGCCTTAATTGGTAGTTTTTTTCGTAGGCCTAGGACCTCCACTGCATCCTAGTGAGTTATCTGTATGATGGATGAGCATTGGGCGAAGAGCTCTTTGTATTATTGGAAAGAGCGTATATAAAATCATAGCAAAAGCATAAACAAATGTAAAACATGAAGTCGGATATAGCCGCGCACTTAAAAGGTGACGAAAAAGGAGACAGCTGTTTGAAAAGTCAATAATATGAACTAAAAATACGAATTATACTGTGGGCTGACTACAAAAACAGAACAATAGAAAAACGACGACAGACTTCTGCTACAATTTGGCATTACATAAACCAGGACCTGCTGTGGGACAGTGGTAAAGTTTGTATTCAATTCTAATTCATTCTGAGATTGGTCATAAGAAATGAAAACTGAGTGTAGTTAAGGCAAGTGCGAGTACCGTAAAACGCAAACGTACGGTAACCGGGTACCAGTAGGCTACGTGCAGTAGCACGGGAAAAAGTCATAATATAAAAAAAACCATTAACCGCTTTTATTAAACAGAAATAGAGAGGATAAACAAAAAGGTGCATTTTGATTAGATTAGAGGTCGCTCATGATATAAAATAACTGAGTAGCTATCGCGAGGAGCTCCGCCACAATCCCGGAAATTGTGAATAAAAGACATGGAAAGTGCGTTGAACTCAAGTAACTGAACAAACGCCGAATAACATAGCTGTTCTACCGAAGAGATAATAATAAAGAACCTACTTGGATCGTATCTGTGGAGACACAAATAAAAAACTGATCAATCATAGCCAATAAACGGAGACACCAATATATTTAGCAAGAAAAAACTGAGCAAGAACGCGACTATTCAAAAAAACGAGTTGAGGCGTAGAAACAACACAACACTACTTTTACAATTATATTAATTTTTAGAATAAAGAGAGAGAAAAATAAAAAAGGAACTTCAACGAATCCACTGTCGGACGTACGCCCAATATTTCAAAACGCATAAAGAATGAGGACTTACAAAAAAAATAAATGACAAACTAAATTTATCGTGACTATTGTTCATTGGAAGGCACAATGGTAGTGTATTTCATATATGCATAATTCGTGATCATTCGAGCGTCATGCATAAAATACTTAAATTATGGAGGAACTTTTCTCCGTGCGTAGGATGGGGGTTGTTTTCCGGACACTTACAAAAATGAAGCCTGGTTGTTTGTCTCAGGATAAGCCAAAAATATATGTTGAATGATGCTTTATCTTCATCAATATTTGATGTGATAAGATATTTTCTAGCACTTCGCTCCAAAACATATACAAAAAATTGCTTGTAAAGATCTAAACCTTTTCAATGGCTGGGCAAAAATCGTCTGTCCGGATAGACAACCTGTCCGGACATACAACAACTGGGTATTAATAGTTAGGGAGACCGCACGCGCCCCATTAACATTATAGTTATACCCTTTTCCCGAGAAATAACAGCTGTGGCGAATATTGTAAAGCCTACGTGATGATAAAGTATTGAACGTAGCTAGCTAGCAAAACATTAATGTGACCTCCCAGGCACGGGGTCAGCGCGAGTGCAACATCTATGGCGAATCACAAATAAATAAACGTGACTGTAAACCTGTAACAACTCCCGTCTCTGCCTCCATCATTCTGATAATACATGGTACAGAGTGGGTCTCTCGAATGGAAGAGAACAGCTCAGGAATGGAACAATCAAGCTTCTAAATCAGAGGCCAGTTCATTCCATTTTTTCGTAATTTTAAGTTAACGATATGATGAGACGGAGAGAGTGAAAATAGTTCACGTGAATTCATTATGCAGGTGATTGGTGCATGAAATGCGAGCAGACTGATTCATTGTTGTTGTATCGTGTAGCGGTCAGTGCATGAATAAGACACACAGAATCGACGCATCATAAAAACATGAATACACAATGAAAATGAACATGAATAGGGTCTAGAGTCATAATTGTTTAAAAGTACAAGAGACCAGACTGATAAATGTTGCATAGTTCATAACAGAATCTAAAAAGATCTCCACAGACACGAATAAAAAAGTCAGACAACAAACGAAAACACTTGAAACATAGTCAAGATGTCAAGTCTTACACAGATTCACCGCTAGATTGAGAAGGCAATGTAGCTGAAAACTGAAAAATTTTAAGCAAAAGTTTACTCTGTACAAGTTGCCTCAGGAATGTCAGAAAAAGATGACACTTGTCAGACTCGATGCTTCACATGTGATTGGCGATTCTGCCTTGGAAGTTACAATACCTTGTATTTGCCGAGGGAGAGAGTTGAAGCTGAAGAAAGTGTTAGAAGAAATTCAAGAATAATTGCATGCCTATAAAAGAATCTGACATATGAGAGACATAGATTTTTCACATAGGAATCAATTAGTGCATGAGAGTATTGATCAGTACGCAACTGAATTGCGGAATCTAGCTCAGTCGTGTGAATTTTCTTCGTTGAAAGAGAGTTTAATTCAGATAGAATTAATCTGTGGATATTTAGACGATGGTCTAAGGGAACGCTTGTTGAGGCAAGATGATTTACAAGTTGGATAAAACGTTGCAAGTTGTCGAGCGTCTGAAACAAACTCGAGTGCAGGCCAAAGCACTGAGTTCCGCAGGTGAAAACGCCTCAATTCGGTTGATTCTTTCGATAGGTAACAAGAAAGAATTCTAGGTGTAAGTCTAAAC
Source organism: Paracentrotus lividus (assembly GCA_940671915.1). Lineage (NCBI taxonomy): Eukaryota > Metazoa > Echinodermata > Echinoidea > Camarodonta > Echinidae > Paracentrotus > Paracentrotus lividus. The sequence continues at coordinate 295,350 of CALNVZ010002974.1, forward strand.
CTCAGAATGGTGCAAAGCCAAAACAAAATGGTTCAAGGTCAAAAACAAAAGTCGTGAAACTTGTACTAAATGCGGATACGAGCATAGCAAAGACAAATGTCCAGCGCAAGGTCAAAAATTAATAAGTGCGGTAAGCTAAATCATTTTGCGAAAAGTATGCCGAAGCAAAGTAACCAAGTCAATGAAAACAAATGTGACCTCCCAGGCACGGGGTCAGCGCAGTGCAACATCATGGCGAAGATCACATAATAAACGTGACTGTAAACCTGTAACAACTCCCTGCCTCCATCATTCTGATAATACATCAGCCACACGCCGCACCAAGCTTCAGAAAAGCACTCAACAACAAACGGCATGCCTCTCATTACATTGCCCTCATTGATAAAAATATTCTATGAACAACAAAATAACTTTACACTATCACCATCAACTATATTCTCAAGCTCATCAATGTGAAAGAATAATAAATCATGATGATAAAACATGTTTTTGAAGCGAATAAAATGTACCCTCTCTTACCGGTCCGAACATGGATTTCTTCAGCGCGAACCCATCCACACGCAATTCCTATGCGCCGCATTCATCCTCAAAAATGGTCACAGATTTTGGAGCAAAATTCCACTTTGAAGCCCTTTCGCCATGTGATCTGCATGTTGTATAGCCATGAAAATTGAAATATATACCAAATTAAGGCTAATAATTTGCTCAATATTCCTATCAATACGGCACTTCGCCAGATTTAAAAAAGCAAAATGATACAATGATTATTAGCATACAACCCGCGATAGCGAGAGAACGATGATAGTATCGGATGTGCCGGTTTCTTTGTTTATACTTTCGATCATGCTGAATCCGATTATGACATCATTTTTTCGCTTCTCCTTGAAGATCACATGGCGGATTGAGCTTCAAAACACCCTTCCAATCGAGCGAAAAAAAAAGGCGTGGTTAACTTGATGACGCCAGAACTTAAACGCGCTGTCTCACTGACGTCACACAGATCCGCGCTAAATGTCATGTGCCTATATCTGGCGCGAGACCGCGGGTGTTGCTGGGTGTGCTGCTATGCATTTTCAATGTAATCCTTACTTGTGTGTGTGTGTGTGTGTGTGTGTATGTACGTGATCGTGAGTGTATTGAATGCTTACACAACGCAAACGTGGAGAGAAGAGAGGAGGGTGGCAGGGGAGAAAAATATAGAAAGAGAGGGGAAAGAGATACGGAAGGGGGGGGGGGGGGGTGTGCATGTTCATAGCCCTAAATATCCTGCTATTTCATTTTGTATGCATAACTCCGCGATCCTGGAAAATTCCAGCAGAAGTTATTGTCATTTTTGGTATTCCCCCATCAGTAGCATATTGACTTTATTTTGTAAACATTAAGTTGGCAAAATACCTGGAGATCGTTTCATGGACATTAAGCATGTGTTTCAAAATGTATGCAGAGCTTCCGATCCTGTGCAGCATAGCACACACACACACACATTGCAGTTTCACACAAAGCCATCAAACATTGTTTTGTCTAGACTCGCGATCGTGTCGAGCTCCTTCTCTTTTTTCCTTTCTCATTCTCTCTATGACCTAGATATGCACGCGTACGGGTGCGTATCGTGACCTCTTGAAGCCTGCTGGGGCATATTCATGAGCTGTGCGTGGCGTGGCGCGTGTAAGACATTGCGCGCTGACGTAATTTGCAACGCTTCCAAAAGCTCCTCCCCTCCAGCTGAGCGTGGATAAATAAAAGTCTGGAAATACGCGTACCGCGGATGACCATATTTTGACAAGGTTTTGAGTGATATTTGGCTGAAAAATGTCAGTTTTGGTTCGCTTATAACTTTGCAATGAAATTGAATTACACCAAGAAATTTGGCAGATGGTATGAGTGAAAATTTCTCTTTCCAATGAATACAGGCATGAAACGTAAGTCTAAGTCAATCCAGAAATAATATTTCTGTGCGGTCTCCCTAATTATAGGAATAATGCATTCCGCGGAGCTGTTTAGCGAGTATGCAGTGCACGAGTGGTTTCTTCTGAGCATGCGCACTCCACACGAGCCGGAGGCGAGTGTGGAGTGTGCATGCGAAGAAGAAACCTCGAGTGCACTGTATATCGCTGAACAACGACGGGAAAATGCGTTATTCCTTTTATAAGATGGCTAAGTAATTTCGAACGCGAGGTCAATATGACGAGAAAGAAATAATGAAATAAAAAATTAAGTCTAAATCAAATATCAAAGATTTTGAAATTGTACTTACCGTTTATTCCTTGTTTATATTTCTGTTATATTCCTTCTCTCTGCACACTGAACCTAATGTTTTGTAGTGACCTCGTTTTGTATGATTCTCCATTGTCCTTCCTTATTCCCGAGTACAATTTGGTCAAAAACTTGTCCAAATCTTTGGTATCCTTCGCGATTTCTTCCAAATCAGTTCCAGTGAATTTGGCAAAGTCCAAGAGTTTACATTTCGCGAATTTTAACACCTTCTTTGTTCCTTTGCTGTCCATGTCGTTGACCAGTTGGTCAATCTCTTCATCTGTCATAAGTTGGAAGGAGACGAGAAAGTCCCCCTCCTGATCCTTTGTTGACGCCATAATCTCGAGGTTTCCAAATTTCGTCCCTAAAAAAAAAACTTGGCTAGCTAGCTCGGGCCCCTGGGGATCCGGGATCGATTAATTTATGGTCATAAATTCAGTTTCTTATTCAACATGATCTGGTGGATCAGGACGGCTAGCTAAGGTGATTTTTTCATTGTACCTCATTCAGTATAAGCTATGTTACTAATCGAAATCTCAACTTTTGAGACATTGCGCATGCGCCAAAACCGTGCATTAGACAATTTGGGTGCGCAAAAATCCCACGGGCGTGCAGGGATAGACACTTTTCGCGAATGATCACGTGGTACGCTTTGACCAATCAGCAAGCTGGAAATTACTTAGCCATCTTATAAAGATTTCTACCTAGTTTTGTGCCGCCTGACTGAGAGTTGTTCTGTGAGTTGGGAGTTGTCTACCCATCTATAATTTTGCCTAAATTTCAATACAAATTGAAATATTATTGTAGAATTAATCAATGTTTTGCCATTCTTCATGTTCTTGAGCAATGAAACAACAACATAATTTAGGAAATTATTCACAAGAACAATTTTTTATTTATTAAATTAGGGCCTATTTTTTTAATTTTTTTTTTGCATTTTTTTAAAGATGAAACATGCCAATTTTGTGTTGCAATTTATGCGGTCAGCCCATGGTCTAGAAACTCTGAAATACTTATTTTCATTGGAACATTTGTACATATTTCAGAGTCCTGTACTATAGCGTTACTATTCGTCATAAAAAAATGAATTTGGGCCTACTGACAATCACTGAAATATGTTGAAAATTCAAATGCTTTTCACATGAATACATGTATTGTCCATAAATCAACCTTCAAAAGTAGGCCTGGCATTTCTTGACCCTCCTCAGGCTCCAAAATGTGATGATCTGGATGAATACTGCTTTTGGTTTTCAAAAAAACTTGACTTTTAATTAAAGGTAGTGTCATCCTTTTTCACAAATTGCGAAAACTAATGCAACTTGGCATAACTTTAGAATATGATCAACCTATACTGCCTATTCAATCTTACTGTCATTGGTTGCCTAGATCAGTAATATGAAACGAAAATCTGACTACCAATCTTGACCAGCTCTCCATCAACATCGTTGATATTACAGCGCATGCAGCACGGACCACACACTGCAATATACACACGGCGCATCAGCGTGCATTATTCTCTGCGCTAACGGTCAGCGGTTCGCATCGTACGGAATATTTTTCGAGGTTCGAAAAAATAGGAGTGAATTTTGATAATGGCCATGCGTTTTGAGGAGAAAGAGTATTGTCTGAAGAATTCAAAAAACCATTCTGAAAAGGGATAGGGTTAAGTCATAAGAAGTTACAGACCAAAATATGTGAAAAAAGGTGAGAAAAAAGTACTTCCAGAAAATTTTGCCAGAGAAAAAAACTAAGGACCCTACAAGAAAATAACATGCATATTTGAACTCTTCAAAGTCAGACCTTTCCAACAATATATAACTTGTTAGGGGTTAGTTGTGATAAAATAATTTTGCGCGATCATCTTTCCAGCGAAAATTTCAGATCGGAAAATTTGGGGAAATATGTGTTATGATGTTTATTTACCCTAGAATATAACTAAGTTTTTTCCTTACAACCTTTTGAAGTTACACTAATTACTTGTAAACACTTAAAACTTCAATAAAATATATTTACTGTTCTTATTGTTGATAAAATGATGCGATCTGGCTTATAGCGAGGGATTTGACTTTTCTTGGTTCAAAGACATGTGAACAGGTATATACTGTGTATCTCTAAGAGTTACACATATGAGGTTATACCATTAATTAGCTTAATTAAGTAACTATTGATGAGTGTAAATTTGACCCACTATTAATTCTCATAAATAACAATCCAATCAAACTGTTTCATGTTATGTTCAATGATATTTATAACTCATTTGTTTAACTGAGAAATAGAAATTTATGTTCCCCTCCATCATCTGCTGTACAAAAATGGGTACTTGGAGTTAATTAATCGTTAATTAGTCATAAATAAATTAACCACAGGTATTATCTTTACCCTTTTAGATTAAGTCCCTTCAAACTAATACCCAATTTACCCATATAGCATCCATATTTAAAGTTTGACACCAATTTTCAATTTAAACTACCATCTTACTCATTTAGGTAAATTAATTAATTAGCTTAATTAGCTTAATTAGTTATCCTAAAGTTCAACTTTGATCCATTTTTACTCATAAATGGATGATATTCCAATTAAACTGTTTAATGTTTAGGTAATGTGAAGGTAAAAGCTTAATTTGTTAAAGAATAGAAATTTATGCTCCTCCTCCTCCTCCGTGCAAAAATGGCTACTCAGAGTTAATTAAACGCTAATTACTCATAAACTAATTAACCATTTGCATTTCTTTTACTTTTAAGTAATTGCCAGATTAATTCCCTTCAATTTAATACCAAGCATACCCATATAGCACATGTATTTAGCATTTTATATCATTATTTATTTCTGTACTTGTCGCGCACATGTATGTAACAACACCACCTATATGGGGGCCCACTATAAAACACATGGCCTAATCGGAATATAATGACAAACATACACATTTAAGCTTAATTATGTTGTGGGAAGATATAGTCATCGGTATACTACTATATCCTCTCAAAAACTAGAAATTTAATATTTTTGCCTGCAAAAGGCTGACACTACCTTTAAGATATATCACAAAAAGCAGTCGGCATTCACTGCAGTCTTTTGCTCGAGCCTGTTACGAGTCGACCTCTATATGTGCGATATTATAGCATTAACACACGCCCGAGCATGCACCGCGAGATAGCTTTCGATAGGGGTCGCGCTGCATCGAGCCGCAGGTGAGTGTGCGGCGAGCTCCATCCGAAGCATCGAGCGATCACTGCATTTACGTTTAATTGCACAATACAGGGAAGTGTGTTAACGCTTTTATAAAATTGCGACATTGCTCTAGTAGATCTTGAGTTACTTACAAAAAAAATTCCAAGGGATTATCCCTTGGAATTTTTGGTAAGTAGCTCAAGATCTACATCACGATCGTCATCCAAGAAAGTTAAAAAAGACCCGGATGGAGTGTGTTATCACTTTTTTTGCGCAGAAAAATGCACACTGGTGCTTTGCATCGAAAATACAGCATGCACACGTGACGCGTTTTGACCAACCACGATGCGTAAAATTACAGAGCCATTTTGTAATACACAATCATGTGGCTCTAAATTTGCGAAGGAAATCTCATGCGATATTGAAAGATGCTAGAACAGATGGCGCTTTTTTACTTGACATAAAAAGTTTTAAGATCCAAGCCTTGAAGTTTCCGGGACAAATATGGACATGGTTTTGCCATAGCTGTTGGTAGGCTACAGTGCCTAAGTGCCTGTCTAGTAATCAGTAGGTCTCGGATTCAAATCCCAGTGGAATCCCATTTTCTTTGCTCATTTTTTTATATCTAGTCAGTTTCCTATTTTGTTCATGGTAATATATTTGTATTTGTTGAAATGAAGTTTTTTTCTTCTGAATTTCCCATTCTTTTAAAGTTGATATAAGAAGGGCATGAATTTCCCTAAATTTGGGTTCTACACCCATTATATAGTTTATATAAGATGTTCAAACAGATAGCATATCATAAAACTCCCCTGACTTCTCGATATTCTGGTTTGAAAGTCTATGAAATAGGCTGCTCCCAGGCCCCGATTAGACTAGTATACAGAAGTACACGCTGAGGGTGACGTCACGGCCGGGTGTTGGGTATATTCGAGTGCCCGGATGTTTTTCGAAGGAAGCTATATAAAAAAATACGAATCATATGTACAAATCTTTACTTTCCCTACATAGAAAAAAGTATAAATAACGGTTTTCAAGTCTTAAATTGTGAAATTAGATTGTCAACAATGAGTTATTAATCGATATGTTCACTTGTTTTTTCTTTTTTCTACAACAAGAGTACGATCGAGTTCTCTGTTGTAAAGTCCAAACACACACGCGCGCGCGCTGCTTCCTTGAACATGTGTGAACGTGTGCAGTGTGTTTGAGCGCTAGCGCTGTATGCAGCTTGTGTATAGTGTGATTGCGAAATACCTGTGGCTTTCTTTCGATCTCGTTGTTGACAAAATATAAATACCCAAGAATGGCTGGAGTTAGTGAAGACTTAGATCAAAATGACCTTTATATGGACTTTGAAGACTTTATGGAAGATGATGAAGCTGAAGCGCAGCGCAGACCAATTCCGCTGGCGACGTGTTTTTTTTTTTTTTTTCTTCTTCTTCTTCTTCAAGCGCCGCATCACACGCGGATGAATATTTAACAAGGATATTTCTGGTCAGTTTTCTTTATTGTTCAAGGTAATTTATTGATTTTTTATTTTATTTTTCAGAATTTCCCATTCTTTTAGCATTATACTGCAACGGTCCTGCACTGTACACATCCAGATCCAGATAGACTGAGCTGCCTGTGCAACCTGTTGGTATCAAGGAACGTGGGCATGCTATGAGTACCTACCACTGTTTTGCTATGGCTCAGCATCGGTTTACGTTGTCTGACAGACTCATTCGAGCCATTAGCGGTTGGACCCTCTCACCAAAGGTAAGATGTATTATAATTATAATAATATAATGATAATAATCATATTTATAATGCACTTTCTGAGACGTATACAATTAATAAAGCGGAAGAAAGGAGGATAGTCTAGAAATGTGGTTGTGGAGAAGAATGGAAGGAATAAGCTGGAAAGATCGAGTCACAAATGACAAAGTTCTGAATCGAGTTAATGAAGAAAGAACCCTGTGGAAGACAATCAGGAGACGAAAGAAGAACTGGTTGGGACACATCCTAAGGGGGAATAACATGCTTAGAGATATGTGTTAGAAGGGAAGATGAAAGGAAAAAGAAGAAGAGGTAGACCAAGGATTGGGATGGTGACTAAAGTGAAGGGCGAAGAAACATATCACATAATGAAGAGGAAGTCCCAAGACAGAGAAGAGTGGAGAAAGAATTAAAGAAGGCTCTGATGTGTGGACCTGTCCTTGGGCAGAACAACTAAGAGAGAGAATGCGCCTTTTTCATAAGATACAAAGCGCTGATTCCCTTTTTCACTTTCCAGAAACAACTAAAAGTTCAGCCTCGATAATGTTATGTAGGTCCTCAAGCTTTAAAAAATGATTTGTATACAGCATTACGTGTACATCACATAATGTCAACTCAAAATATCTTTACCCAAAAGTTTGAATTTAGAATGGTTTACCTGTACCAACATTTGGGCCAGTGCATGAATTATATTCTTGTGGAAGGAGAACTTTGATCAAATCTATATTCAGTGATGTTTTAATCAATTAGACTAGATGAAATGATTCATTCTAAATATATCTTTTGGGAGGATTCTGTAGAGTTTGTACTTGCTGTAAATAAAATACACATCATGTACTTTTCTTTGTAGATTTTATAAAATGATTGCATTCAATTTTTGCTTTTCTGTACAATTCTGTAGAGTCTTTACTTGCTCAGGAGGCATTAGTCTATAACTCTACATCTTGTACTATTCTTTTTGTAGGATTCTGTAGAGTCTGTACTTGCTGAAGGAGCTGATGTGAATCGAATGCACGGCACTCTTCTACCACTACACTGTGCATGCATGGCTGGAGATGATGATTATGTCAAACTAATTCTGGATCATGGCGCAGAGGTAAGAATGGCCATTGTGTTTTGATTTGTAGATCCCATTCCTCTGACTAGTGAATTCTGTATTTATTTGAAATAAAGTCAACCTTGCTAGGTCAAACCCGCATACAATTTAATTCAAATAATCGGTGCAATTGCAATTTTATATCCAAACAAAAAGGGATAGTGTTAAGATAATGTCAAGGAATAGGATTTACGGCTACAGCTGCCAACTACATGTAGGGTTAGGGGAGGGTAGGGTGGAGTGTAGGGTACGGATACAGAACTTGCATTAGCACCAATTAATAGCCTAAGTCAAAGTTGTTTTCAAGGCATCTTCTCTTTATAATCTATTGATTGTTGACCGTTCATAAATCAAAGTTGAAGGTACATGTATTTCTTTAGTTCAAACAGATTTGAGTCAGAAAAAGTTGAATGTATATTGGTTTACTTGAAACAAGGAGAGCCTGCTCTATGTTTGTATAGATCTCACAAACAGTGCAAGAGATCATTAGAAAATGAGATGTCTTTTAACAAAGTCCAACAAAACTCATCCTAGTGGTGGATACCTGCCATGATATCTAATAACAACAAACTCAAAAGGTGGATAGTGTCCATGGGAATTTTCGTGTTGTTGGGACTACTATCTATATATAAATTCTTTGCCTGCTTTATGTTGGTGTTCCCAGTATAAATGAAGATTAACTCTTTGCCCGCTTTCTTCGACTTGTGGCACGTTCAGCGGAGTGCCAAGTTCGACTCCAGTCACAATCCATTCACAATAGAAACGGTGCACATTTTAATCCGCTGTTCGCACACACAAACAATAGAAATTAATGCATTGTCTAGTGTTTGGTTCCTCATTTCACCAACATTGCTTACATTGAAAATTTTATATTAATTGGGAAACTAAGATATTATTGACAGGTAATATATTCAGAGTAAGCCAGGTTGATTCATCGTGGCAGGGGGGGGGGGGGGGGGGGGGGGATGTACATGGTGGGTAAAGAATTAAGTTGTGTAATGGCGTAGAGGTTCAGAACAGAATTTATGATTTTACGTATGGTTATCTTGATCTTATTATTATACATTTTAATCACAATTTTTATTAATATGTACATAGTTATATTGTTATTGTTAATTTGATTTTGATGACAGGTGAATGCAGTTGATGGGTATGGTCGGGTTGCTATCCACTATGCAGCTGAACAAGATGTAGACTGCCTAACACTTCTCCTGGACTCAGGAGCAGACCCTAATGCTCTCAACACCAACGGTGAGACCGCTATCCACTGGGCCTCCTTCCGCAACAAACCTGACTGCGTCCAAGCCCTCTTGTCAAAGAATGCTTCCGTCAACATCGCAGATATCCATGGCAACACACCGCTCAACTGGGCAGCGATGAAAGGGAACTACGAGTGTGTGCGGTTACTGTTGGAGTATGGTGTAGAGACCCACACGGTAAGTAACGATGGGGCGTCGCCCATCTCTCGTGTTGCCGGGCTGATGGCGGCTGGGCTGGACATGGAGGAGGAAGAGCAGTGCCTGGATCTGCTCATCAGCGCAACCGGTCAGTTTGACCTTAGAGATGAGGACGGAGTGTTCTCCACGTCCATCACCAATGACACGGCCTTGTTAAATATGTTACGACAGCACTGCTGTCAACCACGCCCTTTACGCCAACAATGTCGTTATGCTATTCGACATTACCTCAATAACACACATCTACCTGATTCTGTTAAGCAGTTACCGTTGCCTGCTCCGTTACATAGATACTTGCTACTACAAACATAACCCCAACAATTTGTTAGGGAAGTACACATAGTTAGTTTCTTTTAACTAGTTAGGCAAGTATTTATCACATTTTATTTGAATTACTTTCACATGCAGGTTGGAGCTCCATGTATTTATAAATTTGTATTTGTAAGGTATTATTGTGATAGTTCACACATAGTAATCATGGGCTACATGGCTTTCAGATAGATAGATAGATCACGGTCGGAGGTTGTCCATACTATTATTGTGGAGCTTGCGTTAGGAGTGTTGTCCTTTGGTCTTTTCTCACCCTTTGGTGCTCACATGTTAAAAGCAAATTGGTCTCGTCAAATTCATATTTCCTGTACTCATGGAAATCACAGAATTTGCTAGGTTTTGAATATCTTTCTTTCAGTTGATACCTGGACAATATTAGCCTGTGCTGATATTCTCCCACATTTTTGAATTTCTGACATTATGTCAACTGCAATTTTTCATCATTACTAATTCTGTACTCACAGATGATCATGACGTGCGAGCACACTGCAAATATCCCACTAGGCTTTAGTCCTGATAGTTTTCTGAAATTGTAATTGTAATTTGAAATGCATTTTGGAATATTCATGGAAAGTTTTGGTAGAAAATTTTATGGGAAATTTGCACGAGCCAAAACAGCCAAGAAATGACAATTAACTCCCTGTTCAAGTTAGCTTATCCCTTCTTAATAGTTTGTTTTGAGATATCTCAATTCAGGTTAAACCTAAGAGTGCTTCGCTCTAAAGAATATAATTGGTATAATTTTTTTTTAACTCTTAAATGTTTTAGCTATATTTTCTGTCTTTTTTCTCCTTTTTTTTCAAAACGTTTTTAATGTTTTTTCACTTCTAGATTCACCTAGACTTTGGGATTGTAGTCAATGCATTAAATATGTCTCGTATTCATGTAATCTGCCATAGTCTTGCCAAAGAAACTCTATTTTACTTCAACATTTGTCATAACTTTGTTCCAACTGAGTGCTAAAGACCTCTTGAAAATCTTCTTCATGTGACTTGATTGACTCTTTATGTGCCATCAAAAATGATGGCACTGTGCATGTATGGAATATCTTGAGATTTAGTTTAGTCAAGAATTTATAGATGATTTCAGTTCCGAGTTTTAACCTGTTGGAGACGAGCTGATTTGGCTATAACACACATTTCCCATAGACCTCAGCCCAAATATATTCGGGCTCAGTCCCCAACGGGTTAAAAAACTGCTATGTGCCAATGACAAAAGAGTTGTTGATTGGTTTCACTAAAATCTTTTATAATAAACAGTCTTTGCATTAACTGGTGTCTCTTGTTTCTGATAATCGGGGGACAAAGCATGCTGTCAAACGATGCACACACATGTAAAGAGTTAGATATACATTAATGTTGAGTATATGGGTGGCTTATCTTTTCTAATAGTACCCAAGATGCTGGTAGTGTACTGTTAAATTTTTTCTTTCATGAAATAAAAACAAATACATTGTGAAGTTGCATATTTTTGGATTTCTGGTGATTTTTTCATAATATTGACCAATAACTCAAGCAGTAAGAATAACAAAAACATTGTTTCAGACTACAATATCACCCACATTTGTGTTTGATAATTAATGTATAAAATTTAATATTATGATAAAGAACACTTATTATTCATCACTTAATTAATTGGATCATGGTGGGATAATTATTTCTAATGCACAGTGCAGTCTTTGCATTAATTGATGTCCATTGTTTCTATTGGAGAACAAAGCATGTTGTCAATCGATGCACATACATGTAAAGATTTCATTCAGTTTCTTTCATGAAATATAAACATAATTGTGAAGTTGAATATTTTTAGACTTATGATTTGTTTCATAATATTGACCAATTACTAATTACCAATCAGTGAGAATAATAAAAATATTGTTCCATAATACAGGTACCATATAAAACACATTTGTGTTTGATAATGTATAAAATCTAATAACGATAATAAAAAAATAAAAAAACAAGATTCATCACTTGATAATTAATTTAATAAAGTTGGGATCATACATTTATAATCAGTTTATTCATGTCTACATGTATCATCAACATCAATTTATTAAATGGAGCTTGCAGCAGCTATAAATTCTTAAATTCTAACATTGTTTAATTCTGTAAAGTCTCACTAATTTTGTTTAAAGGAATTTGCATGTTTTAATGGTGGAAGAGTTTAAGTTATGATAATCACAGCAATGATTTTACTCAAGCTATCATAAACAATATACATATCATAAATATAGGCCTACATTGATTGATTGATTGATTATTTTTTGTAGAAGTAAATACACATCTATTGGATAATTGATATATTTCTCTGACAAAAATTGTAAAATATTGTTTAAATTGCAATTATTGATAGGGGTTATAATTGTTGAATTTTTAACTGCATAGGTTCTATCTAAAGCTTGGGGAAGAAAGCAAATCCGTGAATAAATGGCCAAAATTAATTTGCCTAAAGATTGGGCAGACATTGGGACCATTCAGGGTTTCCCTTTCATAAAAAATAAAACTCCCTTAAAATAATGAGTATTTTGCTAATAATAAAATTTAAAAAATTGTTCTTACAATGTTTATGAAATATTCATCTTGATATTTGAATATGGACATATATAGGGCTAATGTATATTAAGTGATATGAATTAATTTGACATACATGTAGGCTTGTTTAGAGCTTTTTGAGAACTTTCCCACATCTTTGTTTAATGTACAACATTTTATTCACTTCTGTATAAAGGTGCATTTTAATCATTATTTATGTATATAAGTAGAAACATGGATTGCATAGGTTTTATATAGGAATAATATATAGATAAAATATAATAAATGTAAAAATTATCAAAAGCTGCTGCTTAATTCAAGAAGTTATGAAGAAAAGTTAATAAAATGTCACTTTTATAGAATAATTGCGTTCAAATGTTTTTTCATTGTCGACTATCTTTCTCACTGGTGCTAATAATGATATCACTTTTAATTTTAATTTCATATGATAAATTAAATGCAGTTCATGAAAATTCATTGAAAAGAGTATTAAGTAATTAACCATAATTATTTTCCCAGTAAGTACAAAGTAGAACAAACTATTCCTAAAGTACTACTATGATATAATTTGTATTGACATCTAAAATAAGGGTGAAGAGTTATTAAAATTGAAATAGCTCCCTCTTATGGTAAAAACAGAAAATCCCAAATAACTGACCTGGGAACTAGGAGCCTTCTGTGATTTCTTTGAATTGAATTGAAGGTTTTAATATCATTTCATCGCAGCCAGTGGCTGAAGTAAGAAAGATTTACAGAGTAAAAAACCAAATATATAGTTATAAAAAGTAAAATATTTAATATTAAACATAACTGCAACAACAATGGAAATATACAAATATTTTAGAGAGAAATGTCCAATGACAAATGAATTTTTTGACTAACTTTGATAATATAACATCGATGAAACCAGTTTCATCCTGAATTTTGTCTGCTATTGCTAAAAACGGCATTAAGTGTATTTATGCTCTGTTCTTTACAACCTTCATACCACAAATGTGTTGCCTAGTAACAAAGTGAGAAATATGTCCCAGTAGCGGACGCAGACCGGAGTCACACAATGAACTTACCGGGCCCATGCGTAAACAAAATAGAGCCGCTTTTGTCCCCAGACTATTGGGCCCCCGAAATGCATTTAATTTGATTTTCTTGGATCCGCGCCTGTGTCCTTCCTATTTTCTGATATAAAACCAGAAGGCTAAGTGGAAAAACATACAGTTTTGAAGTCTGGGTTTATAGTACATGAGCTACATTACTAGACAGATTGAGAGGACAATACAGCTTTTAACTTTTCAAAGCAGTTTTTGATTCTCATTTTCATATCTATTACATATACTTTCATGCAGCCCCTACATTTCAATAGTCCAAGTGACTCAGGAAGGCTGACCTCAAACAATGAATGTATGATCAGAAAGCCAGGATTGCTTCTAAAATAACTTGGTACAATATGTTTTTAAAAACTTGAGTGCTCAGTTATCCACGACAATAGAGGTATAATATTGGTATCACTGGAAAGAATATAAGTTAGTTACTCTTTGTTATAATACAAAAATTAATGATATTAGTAGTAGAATCATAAGTTATACAATTTTAATATGAGGCTCTCAAAGTTGGGTTTACTGTTTTTTGGGTATTACCGGATAGAACATTTTTTACTAATTTTGGTATTACTGGATAGAATATGAGTTAGTTACTCTTTGTCATACATAATACAAAAATTAATGACATTAGTAGTAGAATCATAAGTTATACAATTTTAATATGAGGCTCTCAAAGTTGGGTTTACTTTTATTTGGAACGCGCTATATATTTACTTGTAAGTGGTTATTTTCGCGAATTTTGCGAGTCGGTCATCACGAAAATGTCCACTTCAGTACAAGGCTATTTATAGTAATGAAGTCATCACCAAATTCGCAAAATTTTGCTCTCGCGAATTTCCCCAACTAGTCCAAAATCGCCAAAATATCTGTATGCGAAAATATTGGCTTATAGAGTATGTCATTACTGCATTACCTTTCTGTGCATGTGTCTCAAGGCTGTTATTTTCTTTTTTCCTCTCTCTCTTATTCCTGGAAATGTGATTTAACATTTATTGAATTTATATTGTGAATGGGAGGTTTGAAGACGAATTTGAGGCATTAATCCAATATTTATTGAGAGCATTGAATATACATCATATTTAATCTGAAATGCAAAGTGCTTTCACCTTTGTACAAGCACCGAAAGAATGCTCAAGTTTTTAACAAAGGTGTCACATTTTTAATGCCTATTTGATTTTTATGGAATGTATACTACCAGTACTCATGCTCAGCTGGTCGTATTATAAGGTGAATGGCTAAAAATAGGAAATATTACAAGGATATAGTTTGCTAACAAATCTGTTAAAATGAAGGTTGATGACAAATTCACCTTGTTTCTTTAGAATGGATCTGGAGTATACTTTCATAATACCATGCTCTTATGATCATGTTTAGTTGATTACATGCTTTCAACTTGTTTTTCCTTATTTTCATACATGCATGTCATGAGGAAAAACCTGATAATTGGGAACAAAATATATGGGTGCATTACATTATGAAGGTGTTTAAATATGTTCTATTTTTTAAAAGTTTAAGCTCCTTGTGAATTTACGCTACATTTTTCAAGTAATACACTGCAGACAAAACCAGTATTTATGAGTTCCTTGTACAATTGAATTCCAGCAAGCTTTTGAAACCTTGTTTATGTTTTTCATTGATGCAAATAAGCAGTTTACTAAATATTTCAGAATAAATTTCAATTGGTTCCTCTCGATTTACAATTCCATTGCCATAGGTTCAAGGCTCCGGAATCTATATCCTTCCAAAATGATACATTTTTCACACTTCTGTGATTAGAACATTTCCACAAATTTTGAGGGGGCACAATTTCCTTTTTCGGTGTTCGTGCGTGAAATTTTATTTAATATTTTGAAAAAAACGACAGCTTTTGACAGCTTTTGACAGATTTTGAGCCAATATATTCCGCTCCTTCCATTGTGACATTAGAATGTAATCTATATTTGTACCCTCCGATATCACCGTTGTTGTATAAAGACCAAAACATTGCTCTGTATGTGGGCAATGAAGCTTGATGATGTTATGTAGAAGTGTCAATAATCCAAATATTTTTGTGCAGCTATTTCATTTAGGTGCAAATATTGACTTAATGGAGGTAGGGTTTAAAGCCATCCTGAACAAGGAAAACAAATATAAGCTGATGTAACATTTTATTTTTTTTGTACCAATATCTGTCATAGTCTGTCCCGTTTCCTCTTTAATTTGGCTTTGATGAATATATAATGTAAAGTTGGATGGAATTGAAGGTACATTGACCTGTAGAATTTTATACAAATCACATGATGTTGTGTACCCATAAGGGAACTGATGACATGACTATGTGTTACAATAGACCAGTTTACTAATTTATTATTTATCCATGTTTCTTTCCTGGCGACATAGTAACAAGGTATTCAAACAACCTGTAATAAAAGGATGAACTACAATGCATGGAAACCAGTTTGCATAATTAGTTGTTGCTATGTCAGGCAAACCTCAGGTAAGCTTTCAGGTTGTCAAGAACAACCTTTGTTTAAAAGGTATGCATAAAATTTGAATATGTTAGTTAACTGGTCTATTTGGAGGCTTTGATATGATGACCTACATGAATATAGAATACATCAATTAAAAATTTTACTCATGCAAAAATGATATGGCATCAAATGATGCATAAAACGATACATATTTAGGATGGTCACCTTCACTACTAGCTAGCGAAAAAGATATTTAGATGATGATAGTAATGTTGTTTTGTTTGCCTATATGTAGGGTAAAAGGGATCATATTACTGGGATTAACATATATGCAAAGTAAGATATATGCCTTTAGTTGATCACTTAAACTGTCTCACTCTGACTTTTAAAGCCCATTTCCAGTTTGGTGAGGTCCTATATTTTCATTAGAATTTAAACCTTACTACTAGCAAAGGTATATGTTTATATAAATCAAATAATATAAGGACATATTTTGCATTTTTATTCCAATTTACATTTCACAAACTAAACTATAGACTATTTTAAATGCTTGGTTGAAAGGTTTTAAACTTCTGCCATATACAGGCTGGCCAGACTTGTCAAATATTTAGTCAAGGTAATGAAATGTGTAGGGCTCAATGGGGCATAATTAGGTGGGCCGTAGAGTTGATTTTCATGATTTATAATCGTTCAAGTTTACTTGCGGCCTTCTTTGTGAGTCCGTGGATGTTTATTGAGCCATTCATTACCTAGAGAGTTCAAATATTTGTGGGATTTGTAGCTTTTGAAATACAGCTGTGAATCCTTTATTGTAATTTTATGACCAATGCTTAGAGGATTATATTTTTTATTGAAATTATTATTTCTCAAAGTCAGGAAGTTATTGAGCAGTGTATTTACTTTATGGTTGGAAGATTTCTGCTTCGGTTTGGACATACCTGGTTTACACAGTTGGAATGCTCATTTTAGGATATGATACAATGAGAAAAAAATTGATATAACTTTGGATTGAGAGGGGGAAATAGTTAAGAAAAGGGTTAGATGGAAAGACAAATCATATAAATATTATGTATAAAATCTTTCGATTACAGTTTTCACAAGTACTAAATGGAAAATGAACCTACAAATGTGCCCTTTCCATAGGATGAATAACAGACAATGGAGCAAGTTGACAACTATAAAAGTTGCTATAAATCCCTGAAATTCATGTTCCTTATCCTGAATTTTGAGGGATATTCATAAACCAGTTTTCTTTTTTAAGTGTCATATTTGTTGACATTTATTTGTAAAGGCCTGTGAAAAACTTTTTCCAAATTTGTTTATTTTCAGGAGATTTTGGTGTTAAGTTTAGTTACAAAAATATCTCTCACTGGCTTTGTAAATATGTTAATGATGTTATAAATAGCTATTTCCCCTTGTATCTGGGATGCATTTGCACAAGGGGGCAAGAAATCTTTTGAAAGTTGCTCAAATCTGAGCAGTGAATACCCCCTTTAGAGAGGGCTAAGATGTGATGGGGAAGGGAGCAGTCTTACCCCCTGGATGGGTAATTAATGCAGATTTCTTCATTCAAGCTCCCATATCACAAGTCAACCATAATCTATGGACTTTTTAGCTTTCTTTGAGATTGTGGTGAGTTTAAAAGGATGAAGGCAAGTGAGAAGCTTGGATGGCTGAATTTAACAATTTCATAAGTAGGACTACTAGCAGGCTAGTTAAACACTTCACAAGAACAACTCAAGTGGAACTTTTCCGGCTTTTGTCACAGCCACTTGGCTAATCCTCTATTAGTTTTGGCTGACGAGTTTTGGTTTATTTCAATGGCTTGACAGCTACTCTGCCCATCAAAGCAGGATCTTCAATCATCTTTTTATACATTCGTCCAGTTTTCTTCTCTCTTTTGAAGGAATTCCTCCACTTTTCAATCTGTTGAGAGGTTTGGAATGCATGCTTTGCATTTCTTTAAAAAGAAATATATATTGCAGTAATGTTTATTTTGTAGTATCTTAGTGCTGGAATTTCAACAATGTGTGTTTTGTCAGTTGGGGTAAACATCTAACACCTTTTGCAGAAAAGTTTTTTTTTTTTTTTGCTATTGCAGAATTGAAATAATTAAAGAAATAATTAAATAACTTTGATATTAGGAGATCCTATAGTGTAACCTGCAAAATAATATAGATTGTGAACTTGTTTTGTTTTATAGTTGTTTGTTTGTTATGTTTGTTTGTTTACTGTAGTTTCCACCTTGTGTAAAGACCTTCAAAAATTAAAAACTTCTTATTCTTGCCTGGATTTTCTATCCCTTTCTCTGACTGGTTTCTCTGACCCTTTCTGCTTGTTCATGTTCCTTTAATTTCACTCTTTACAAGAGATAATGATGCAAATCATTTTTATCCCAATCTCATCCCCATCTATTTGTCTTTTTCATGGTTTGCGTGATGTTTACAACAATCAACACCATTGGCCAACACCAAGGCCTTACACCATAGTATTACACCTAATGTTTGCACAACACTGGAAGATATCCACAGCAAAGTCTATTGTAGTGCTAGTGTTTATCCATCTTTTGTTGAGGATATGCTTATTCATAAGAAGAAGAGTTTGTTTTTTCAACCCTGAGGGACCACTTTGAAGTATCTACTTTTCTTTTCATTTGGACTGTGTGTACATATTTGCCAAACGAAACAAGTTCGGAAGTCATCTGTCATTGAAAGGGTTTTGCGAATCTTCATGAAACCCCCTACCCCTTTCTTGAACTGTCTTGTTTGTGTTTTCCTACTCTTTTTTTTCAATAAGAAGTGAGGTAGAGAAGGGGATTACAAGGCTTCTGTTGTGTCAGATGTAATTCCATACTAAACAACGTGAACAATTACCCCAAATTGTCTATTTTCATACTGCCCCCTCTCCGCTTAATAGATTTTAAGCGTTGTTTTTGGCTTTTTTTAGGGAGATAGACCACACACACATATTCACTGACTGTAGAACCTATCATGCATCCAGGTTAAAGGAGAAGACTATTCAGACATAAGAGCAGAAAATTCATATTCACAGATTAGAAAAAAGTTTGATGGAGATCTGACAAAAGAATATAGAAAGTTGTGCTTTGTAATGTAGCTTAAAACATTTTCCTTGAGTTCAACTTTTTGTGTTGTCTTGTACTGAGAATTTATTTCTTTTGTGTAGGATGTAAAGCAATATGTGTTCAATTGTATATTTAGGGAACTATATATTAACTTCCTTGGACAAAAAATAAAATTGATTAACTTTCAAAAAGAAAGTTGTTTTTGATTGGTCATGACATTGAACTTTTTCATGCCAAGAACATTTTTTTTTTTTAAATTAACTTTCAAAGGTGTTGGACCAAAGAAAAACTTCAGATTTAATTGATCTGTTCTTGTTTTAGGGGGAAAATTCTTTAAACACGGCATGAAAGGGGATGAATACAACTTCACACTTTATTAGCCTTTGGCGGACATTGATCTCTTCCTTTCATTTTATCACTATAATTAAAGTACAAGTGCCCTCTTTTGGTCAAAATTAGACATGGTATGAGTTCAGTTGCTATCTTACCCAATATATCTGGTTCAGAGACATATCCGATATCTAGCCTACATGCTCACATGTATTCTAATATATTTACTCTGGTATGATTTACAAGAAAATACTTTTAAAAGAGAACCGAAGGAAGAGGATAGAACATCACGGTAATCGATAGAAAGTGTGAAAGGCAAGAAAGAGAGAGAGAGAGTGAGCAAGAGAGATACAAGACGAGAGAGAAGAGAGAGAGAGAGACAGAAACAGACAGACCAAGAATAACAAGTTATGATAAAGAAAATAGAGGGATGATGTACACGTTTAGGGGGGGGGGGGTTAGAGAGAAGGAGAAACAGAGAACCACCGAGTTGCGTCCATCACAGGGGATGATGTTGATTTTGTTTGTTCTGTCAACACAAGATGGATCTCTGTAAACAAAACTCAAGACCAATGTCAACATCAGATGTAATCCACCCAGTCACAACAAGAACCACATAGTGAAGTGCTACGGTACTGACAACCAGGCTTATAGGGGATACCATAGAATAATGACAGGTGCTTATGATGATGATCCTATGTATTGTCTTGTTGGTATTTTTTATTTATTTATTTTTTTTTTTTATTTTATTTATTTTTTTTTTTTTTTTGGGGGGGGGGGACTCCTCCCTATTGTCAATTTTGGGCTTATAAATAGTATTTATGTTAGGGTTAGGGTAATTTCCGTACATGTAATTGAAGAGCCCTAGACTGTAGTTAGATATTGGCAAATTTATAACTTGTATTATTCTCCCTGAATAACTGTTACACTGACTTTTAATAGTCCCTAGAGTAGAGTGAACAGTTCTGTGCAATTTTTTTGAAAGTGTAACACAAATTTTATTTTAATTCTATGAAAATTAATTTTTTTTTCATAACCAGAACTGGAACTTAATTATCTTTGGTATGTCTGAATGCTATTTACCATACAATTCTTGGAAAAGGTGCAATGTACCGTGTTATGTGTTAAGTCTAGGTATTTTATTAGGCCATTCCAGTTGACAAATGTTTTATTGCATTTACTGCGAGATGTTCTTTTCTTTCTAGCAATACTGGATAGATGTTATATAACTGGATATATTTCTTAGTATGGACAAAGACCTCACATCATGCGTGGTTCATTAGTTTTGTGATTGCATTAATTACGTAACTTTAAACCCTATTGCTATTAACTGCTTTCTCTGAAAGTATTCTCAGGTAGATTCAGAAAGTGTGAGTTGTCAGCTGTGTGTCTATTTTTACCAAGCTCTGTCTAGATGTTGACTTCATCTGTCTTAGTCCAACATTAAAAAAAGAAAAGGATTCAGTAAAGATCTGACTTTACTTTAAACTTTATTGGTTTCACCGGTATTTTTAGCTCTCTTACGAGTTATTTATAGGTCCATTGAGCTTTCTTGTTGTATGAAATCCCATGATGACATTCTGAATGGGAAATTGCAGTTTTGAAGTCCTAAATGTATACGAGGGACTAGGTTATTATTTTTTCATGACTAGTGGGTTATAGAAAATACAAAGTTCATACTTAATACAAAATTGTGAATATAGTTGATTCAGCTTAAATATTTTGCACTGCACATTGCCACACGCTGATAGCCAGAAAGACATTAACACATTCATTGCAACACAGAGCTAAGTCCTTTCTAGTGCTAAAACGATCAATATTTGTAATTAGTATGGAATGGGGAAATAGTAGCCTGAGGTTAGTGGTGTATTTAAAAGCATAGGTTCAGAGAGAGTTTAATACCAGTTTACAACTCCATGCATGGATAGCATCCAGTCAAATATTCACCCGTTTTATGAAATAGGAAACCTGTGATAGTCTACACAGTATTGTCACCTTTCTAATGAATGAAAAGTACAGTGGCCTTGAGAAAGTTGACTTTTGGGGTGTTAGATGGTTAAACTACTGCGTAATTACCAAATTGAATAATGTAGAAAAACAACGCAAAACCTCAAAACACACCTTCCCTGTTAAAGGATATTTGGAAAAAGAGTGGCAAAATTTTAGTTTTACATAATATTAACCAGATCAAAAGAAGGTTGTAAAAGATCATGTAAACATACAATAGAGCATTACATTTTTTCCATAGCATTTTTGCTTTCTAAACCTCACTGTTGCAGAGTGTATGAAAAGCTTTGAGACATAAAAAAAATACATGTACCATTTACAAAAGGTATGTCATGCATTCTTTAGTAATTTTAATTCCAGATTCCAAAAAATTGTAATCAAGGAGCACTTGCAGATGTGTGCAAATCTCCTAAGGAAAGAAAATAGTGTGGATTATTTTTGTAAAGTAAACTTGTAAAGGTGTCTAGTCTAGTGGTTGAATTACTTGACTGGCAATAAAGAGGTTGTGGGGTTGATCCCCATTTTGTCTCTATTGCTTCTCCCCACCCGCATTTAAATGGGTACCCTGTAGGATGTGAACATAATTGTGGTTGCTCAGAAATTGTGCTTATTTTAGTGCCTGGCTAGAATGCTCTACAGGGTATGGAGAATGTGCACACATTGTGTAGCTTTAAGCCTGAATCTGATGATAAGGGAGGGTAATGATGTGTTTCCAATCTAACCTATATGGTTGCAATGTTCTAGGACAACTAGCCCCTGGACAAGTACCCCCGCCAAACATCTACCCCTAACTGTGCACCCCTGTTCTGGGGGGGGGGGGTAGTTGCCCGGAGGTAATTTGTCCAGGGGTAGTTGTCCTGATACTGGTTACAATAACTGAACCATTGTTATTAAGGCATTTTACTCCTAATGCTACCCTAGGACCATAAAAGAAATCCATTGCTCAGTGCAGACCTACTGATTTTGAACCCTTTCAAGTTGGTAATACCTACTGGAGCCTTTGGACCTATTAGCAGACTTGACTTACCGTTGAAATTTATCCTAATCTTTCTTCACTACCTAATGGATTTGAAATGACTTTTAGAAAGATAGAGGGATAAAGGTAGAAAGTTAGATAGATAAACTGGTATTAACCCAAATTAACCATCAAATAACCTATTAGGGTAAAGCCCAATTGAAAAGGGATGATCATAATTGAAGAAAGCTACCTGGAAAGTGGGAAACGGTCTTTTTAACTTCTTTACCTAAGTCACAATTATACTCGGGAGAGTGATCAAATCTCTTTTATTCACTATAGTTAAGACATTTGCAAAAGCTCAGATGAATAGAAGTTTTCTTAGGAATCTTTATTTGGCAAAGTAACTCTGGAATGTTAGTTGGTATACCTTTCCAAGTACTGAAAATAAATATATTTGATAGACTTGTAATGGGTCGGCTGATGTACAGTTCTGTTGAATAAAAAATTTCTTCTGCAGAAGTACGATTTGATAAATTATTGGTCATTACATGTTAGAGCAAATTGAATAAGCTCCCACATTGTAAGATCTGTGTATACCAATACTGTACAGTTGCTTTTGGCAAATATCTAGAAATACCTAAAGGTAACTATAGCATTGAGAGCTTGTATGTTCCTCGCTTGTTTCCCCTTCTCTCTCTCTCTCTCTCTCTCTCTCTCTCTCCCTTTTCTATTTTTATTAAGGGTGGGGATTGGGGCACAGTAATCATACAAGTGCATTCTAATAATGATGCTAACCCAGTATCACAAGGCAACTCTCTTGTTCCCAACAAGATTTTGTTATACTTGTAGCGAGGTATTTGGCTTGGCCCTGAGCACCTCAATATAATAGGAGTGGATTGTACATCAATTCATAATAGCCACTCTGTCTCCAGGAGAAAATGAAGGCTTCGAAAGATGCTGAACGCTAAGATCAAATTTGTCATGATAAACATAATGCATATATTACAAATAATGAAATTTAAGTGTATTAAGGGGGAGATTTGTATAATCAAACAGTAAAAGAGAGAGAAAGAGATAGAAAGAGAGTAAGAGTGGATAAGAAGCCAGTAAAAATGCATCTAAAAAGGGGGAGGAGGAGATCATATTTGCAAGGATCTTCATATTATTTGGAATCTGCAAATTTTCTTTCATGAGCCTATTGTGGGAATCAGGACTTGTATGGGCATCACATCAACTCCACATCGTTGGCCAAATCTGTTCAAATCTCCTCAAATTCTACCCTTGTACATGACATTAATCCTTGTAATAATCATCACCTTAGGGTATTCAGCCAGTCACTCAAAACCCAGAAAAAAAAATATCCTGAATTTAACCAAAAACCAGCTCTGGAATTCTTTCTTCTTTTTTTTCTTCTTTTTTTTTTTGCTGAAGGAAATCTCTTTAAAGAATTCCATTCCAGATCACTGTAAAAAGTCACTGTTGGTTTCAACACTGCTTACAATAGGAGCTTAGAATTCTCGTACCAGTAATCTATTTTTTTCTATACCCATTGACTCTCCCTATTTTTGTATACGACTTTTATCCCTTTGATCCCTCTCTTTTTCTTCTGTTAATCCGTCATGGTTATTCAATTCAGATATCTGAAAGCTTTATTTGAACTGTGTTTGAAATGTGATATATTAAAGGTGAAATCCATGTTTATCGTACTTGCATAACTTTTTCTATTTGGCGTTAATAATAACTCTGTTGTTTGCTACTTTGGCTTGTGAAAGAAAATTTGTTGTTTTCAATAGATATTAGTCCAACTAACCTGTTTTAACTTTTAAGCTAACCCCTACCGGGGTTTTGCTGTATATTTTGGCCAATTTATTTGGTATTTTTCATCATTGTGGCCATCTCTCCATCTTTACTTACATATTTCATGTTTTTGACTGCCTTTATTGTTCTTTTTTTTCTATTACTACATATGAAGATGCTAGTACTAGAAGTTCCTATGTTACATTTTGGCCCTCTGTTACATTTATGTAACAATGTGTCGTGTTCATCCAAGCGTAAAGACATACCACACAAAAATGGTACCAAAAGATGCGGGAGGAGTTACTCTTTCGGAATATGTAAAATAAGTGAAGATGCTAGTACTAGATGTTCGTATGTTACATTTTTACCCTCTGTTTCTCAAAACTGATTTGATGTAACATAGGAACTTCTAGTACTAGCATCTTCATATATATTTTTAAATATACATATATGTTGAAAAGTTTAACAGTAAGTAATTTATAGCATTCTATACTATTTTACTGATGAAGAGGTGAGTGAAGTTGCTTCAAAAGTATGTTGATTTATGTGCAGTAATAGTGAAAAATGTGAACAGGTGAGTCCTCATGAGACCGAATATGTGAAATAACCTGATTCGAGTGTGAATTTGGTACTTTATCAGCTCAAGCTAAAGTTAACCTTCTTTGATTCTTTAGCATTATATTAGTGCTCATACATGATGCCATAGGACTTTTAAGCTTTGTGCTGTTGAAGCTGTGCTCAATTCTGTCGGCTATTTTAGTACTAACACCAAGATAATGTGGTTTTGCTTCCAATTTAGCACACCAATTTAGAGAACAAGTCTAATATTCTCTGATCTGGCCAACTCATGGAGAAATTAGTTACTTCTGAACGTTGATCTGAAGAGGCACTGCCTAGTGTGCATTTTTGTTTAGAGCCTTTAAAGTTTCACCCTATGTAAGATGAGCTGCGAGGAGAGAGTTGTTGTCCAGTGTAACAGAAGTTCATTTGTATGCACCTTCCGCTCTCACCTGGATGAAAAAAATGTGCTATTTCTAAACGTTTGACTGATGAGACACTGCCTAGTGTCCCCTCTTTATTTTAGAGCCTTTAAAGTTTCATCGTATGTAAGATGAGACGTGAGGAGAGAGTTGTTGTCCAGTGTAACAGAAGTTGATTTGTATGCACCTTCCGCTCTCACCTGGATGAAGATCAAGAAGGAAAGAGCGCATCTTGACCCAATCCTCACCCCAAGAAATCTAGGTCTTCCAGGTCCATCTGAATTGTAAATCATTCTTTGTTCCTCTATCTCATCATATACCTGGGTGCAAGTTGTTTGGGACCCTTCCATAACTGGACACTCTGACACACTCACACTGGTAAGGTTTAGGTTAAGTGTACGGTTTGGGGTTAGATTTGGGGTTATGATTATAGTTAGGTTTGGGGTATAGGTTTACAGTTAGGATAAGAGTTAAGTTAAGGATAAGGTTTAGGGTTGGGTTTAGAGTTAAGATCAGGATTAAGTTTTTGATTAGAGTTAGATTTAGTTTTAGGATCAGGGTTAGGGTAAGATGAGAGTTTAGGGTTACGTTTAGTGTATAGCTTAGGGTTATGTTTAGGGTTACGTTTATGTTTAGGGTTAGTTTTAGGATTAGGGTTATGATTAGTGTTAGGTTTATAGTTAGGATTAGTGTTAGGTTAAGGGTTTGGTTTGGTTTGGTTTATTGTTAGCAGTAGGGTTATGATTAGGGTTTAGGTTGTAGTTAGTATTAGGTTTATGGTGTCAGGGTATCGTAGATCTCAGGATGTCAGGTTCTGGAATCACCCAGTTGTTTGTCTCTGCTTTCATTTCTCTTTCCTGCTAAACAGAATTTTAGTTAGAAGGTATAGGAGCCTCAAATGGAGCTACTTTGAATATTTCGTTATAGGTAAGAAATGCGCACAGAGTTTAGATTGCTTTTGTGCATTTTTATGCAAATGCCCATATTCTTCTCTCCCGCATACACCTGAATACGACTTTTTTTTTTCTTTTCTTTTCTTTTTTTTCCCCCCTGTAACTTGCCCTGTTGTTTCTTGATTGTTAGTGTTCTAGGCAGGCTGGCCTTTTCTTCATGATGAAATAAGTTGGAACCACTGCTGCTTTACGTAACATTTGTTTTGGCACTTGCCCATTTGGATACATGTAGGCCTTCATAACGAAAGACATCTCTGTTTCCCCATCTACATGCACATTTTCAATGTCAATTTTAATGTAGCCTGTTTCATTTCATATCCTGAACCAGGTCCAAGTAAGGCTCATCTACATAGGTGATTATACTTCTGGCCACAAGGTATTTGATTTTGATTCGTTCAGATCATTATGGATAAAATAATAAAAGACACTTTATTTTGTATACAACCTTAGCTGTATCTGTCAAGATCAAAGAAAGTGTGCATTTATGTTGTGATTCAACAAGTTTTGAACTATGCTCATCTGGGAATATTGAATATTTTTGATAACTATGATTTTATTTGCACTTTTCTCCATCAGTGACATTGCCATTAAAGCCTACCATTATTCAGTATTTGTGAAAAGTACAGCTGTGCAGATCGGTTTTTACTCGTAAATGTCATCCATTCATACGTAAGTAAGATACAAAGAGAGAAATGTCTGATCATATCTATTTATAGAAGTGCTTTAAATTCCTTCCAGATCGTGTGTCACAATCATACCCACAATTATTGTTCTACCAAGTGATTTTTGCCATATTTCTAGGGAACTAAAAAAAAGATTGATATCACTTTTCATATTTACTTGAGATTTGTAAACCAATCTGCGTCCACCTGCACTGGTGCGTGATTGATGCGGAAAGTTTCAAAGTTCACTAAATTAGAAAAAAGTAGCTGAAAGTAGTGCTTCATCAAAATGAAGTTGTCCAGTATTCCACTGCAATGTGGATCAGTTGAAAAGTCCTAATTGCTTCTTCACCTGCTTGAACCAGAGTTTTTGTGACCTACTTTGAGCTAAGTTCCAATATGGTGCACATGCATGATAGCATCAGGCTTCATCTTTGGGCTGGTGAAGCTGTGCAAAGCTGCACTAAACTTAGCGGAATATTTTGCATTTTAATGAGCTAAAGTTGAAGATTTAAAAAAAAATACAATTTAGAATTAGCTAAATTCCAAGATGATTTGGTCAGAAATTTTTAGCAATGGACCTTCTTTCTTAGTTATTCTAATTTATGGATGTTTCTTTCCTGAGGACGTAGTAACACCCTGTTATTAAAGAATGAGCTACAATATTTGGAATCCAGTTTGCATAAATTATTTGTTGCTATGTTGGACAAGCCCAAGGTGATTATTGAGAGAAAAAGCTTATCATATTCTCTGATCTGGCCAATTCATGTGATCAGAAATAGTGGGCTATTTCAAAACTTCGGTCTAAAGGAGCACCCTCTCATGAAACACAGGAGCCTAAAGATGCACAGGTGTGAGATAGAAAATGAATGCGAGATTTGCTTCACTTACAATGTAATGCGTGATGCCTTTAGGTGTCGGCATACTGAAGGGTTCCTAATAAAGAGGAGCTATGGAAGAAAGGAGTGAGAAAGAAAATCTGGAAGGGACTGAATAGATTGATTTTACTTTATGTATAGAGAGAGAGAGAGAGAGAGAGAGGAAAAGAGAGAGAGAGAGAGAGAGAGAAGGGGAGAATGAAAGAGATTGACACTATCTTCATCATCATCGTCATTATCACCATAACCATGATAAATGTCATTGTTAGCATTATCATCAAAATCAAAGTATCTATCATCGGTATGAATTTCATTAAAATGATATTGCTTATTTTTTCATCATCACCATTAGCAGTAGAATTCATCATTGTCACCAATATTATTATCCCCTTAATCATTATCAATATCTTTGTGATGTTTTTCATCATCATCCTCATTATTATAGTCATCAGTATCATCATTGCCTTAAACATCATCAATATAATTTTTATTGATATCAGTATTACCATCATCAATATTTTAATGTCATGATCGATATCATAGTGATGCATAAGTATGATATAATATATATAGTATATTATACCTATAATAATAATGAAATATATAACAATACCTACAATATCGAAATCATGCAGAATTGTTTTTAGATATTATTTTCTTGATTATATAAACATTGTTCTATTATAACAATTATGTGATGATAATGTACAATATCATTATTAACGATATCTTCAATGATAATACAATAATAATAATAATAATGTGATTTGTATTTATTAATAAAAATAATATTACATAACTTTGCAGTTTCTTATTGGAAAAAAGTTGTAGAAGGAGAAAAGGAACATAAATATCATTATATAATTACACATTTAATACAGCTTTAAGTTCAAGTGAATCCCTATCCGAGTTACGTCTTGTCAAAACATGTATTACCAACTTTTGTTTATGTGTATTATTTTTTATGTTGTATTGTAATGTTGATTTATGTAGGCCAGTGGAAGGCAAATTTCCACGATTTGGACCGAATAAAATGTCTTGTATCTTGTATCTTGTATGTCATTATCATCCTGACAATTATCATTATCATCATCATCGCTGTCATCCTCCTCTGAGATGCGACCTGGCTCCCCTGATGTCTTTCACATCATGGATGATGCATTCATCTATAAATACCTTGCCCAACATCTCATCCATATTGATCATCATGATGATGACACTGACCATCTACTCTAGTCACTCGAGGGCCTATGTTCATCGTAATTATCGCCGTCACCATCATCATCAGTATCATTCAGTCTTAACTATCATCATCATCATCATCATCACCCTCCTCCGAGATGCGACCTGGCTCACCTGATGTCATTCATATCATGGATGATGCATCCATCTATAAATACCTTGCCCAACATCTCATCCATATTGATCATCATGATGATGACACTAACCTACTGACCATCTACTGTAGTCCCTCGAGGGCCTATGTTCTATGGTCACTTCATCCCGCATCTCATGATTAATTCAATGCCTGAGAACGCAGCTCTCAACTCCGACCTATTTCAATCTTGATTCGTACCCTCTTTGATGAGCACATTTGCTAGAATAAACTTTTAGGATGTGTATTAGCCTATGGTGAAGGGGGGGGGGGATTTGTTGAAATTATAGTGTAATGATTAGGGGATTAAGTATGGATATAATTAATATATAAAGGTATATTACTATTAATAATAGATAATTTAATGTGAAGAGAGCATAAGCATGATATAAGGAAATTAGGAAGATAATGAAAGAGAGAGAAAGAGAGAGAGGTTGTGAGATACAAAAAGAAGATTTTGCCCCAATTGTTGAACTACAACCATGACAACTGTACATTTACCAACATTTAGGCTATAAAATCTTTCTCATATTTATCATTCAGGCTATCAGCGGATAATAATGTGAAATAAACTTAGACTCAAAATTAAAATCACAGAAAAAAACAAAATTAAAAATAAAAGCTTGTTAAAAAAAAAATCATATAAGATCTATTTCATTATTTTGAGATGCATGACATTTTTTACAATATTGTGCAGCCTCATATTTTTTCCGGCTTGGGTACTTCCAACCTTCACCTTCAAGTGGAAAGAAATAATTACTATGGCGATGAATTATAAGTTGGTTGTCTGTTTATTGTCATGGAAACCAATTTCAGTTGCTCTACAAATGGCCTTAACATTTGGGAATGAAAAGAATAAGACATAAAATGAGAAAAAAGAGGAAAGAAAGAGAGAGATGGAAAGAGGATGAGAGAGAGAAATATATTGCATTTATTTGTAATAAAAGGAAGAAAATTAAATCAAATAAAAGAACACAAAGAACGGGAAGACAAATGAAATTTAGAACAAAGGCAAACAAGCAAAAGAATATAAATATGTTTAAATAAAGGTCTAAAATAAATACTTGAATATAAAATTGATACTCAATCAGAGATGTACAGGAGGAAGACACATAAAACACAAACAGAAGTCAAATGTTATAAATTCATTTTTGGGCAATTATGTCATTTTAACTTGCATGGAAGGACATGATTTTTTATGAAACAATCTTTAACATGAACCTATAAAATATCTTGTGTAGGGTGATTCTTTGAAAAGTGAACCCTTTTTGGAAAAAATAAGGTTTGTCCTTTTTGTTTTTAAGCTGCACATTCATATAGAGCATTGTCTGAAGTTTCATGAAATGTATTTTTTATCTTAATTTTACAAATTTTTCATGCTCATTTGCATAAATTAACATGCAAAAAATTTGAATAGAAAAATGGTACGTAAAATATCATTTGTTTGACCCTGACTTGATTGTATATGCTTGTCTCCTTACTTTGATTATTGTCATTATACCCTTTTTTAACTTCATTCCTTTACATTTTAATGAAAAATAATGGTGTTGAATTGATTGTTTTAAGATAATTAACTAAAGAAATTAATTGCCTTCAAATGTCACACACGTGACCCAAAAACACGAAAAGTTAACGCCCCCCGAAAACCATGGATCTATTATTATTACAATTTTTTCTCCAAAGCTAGATATAATGTGCCTTGCATCTCACCAAATATGAAGCCATGATAGCTTTTAATTTAGTTATTAATTAACTTTGAAATTGGTCACACACGTGACCCACGGGTCACGTGTGTGACCAACTATGGTCATGCCTTTAAAAAAGGGACCAGGCTATTCGGCCATTCTTTGAAAAGTGAACCTTTTGGGGACAAATAATTTTTGCTTTTTGATTTTAAGCTGCATATTCAAATAGAGCAATGTCTGAAGTTTCGTGAACTGATGTTTTTTCGTGATTTTTGCAATTGTTCATGCTCATTTGCATAAATTAACATAAATGATAATTAAATGGAAAAATGGTAAATAAAATATCATTCTTTTAACCCTGACCAGAATGGATATGTTGACTTCCTTACTTGGATTATTGTCATTATATTATTATTTACCTCTATTCCTTTTAATCTAACCCCAAAAAATAATGTTGTTAAATTGATTATATTAAGATAACCAACCCTGGAAATTAATTGCCCTCAAAATGCCACAGACAAGTAACCAGAAAACACAAAAAGTTTATGCCCCGTCTTAACCATGGCTCTGGTATTATTATAATTATTTCTTCAAAGCTAGATTTAATGTAGCTTGCATCTCATTAAATATGAATCCATGACAAGTTTTAATTTGATTATTAATTAGCAAACAAATTGGTCACACACGTGACCCGCTGGGTGGGGGCGGTCATAAATTCTGATTTTTTTTTTCACTTTCATTTGCTGCAATAATTTTTGCAAAAAAACAACAACAAAAAGAACAAACAAACAAACAAAACAAAAGGTCGAAAAAACAAAGAAATACATAAGAAATTCATAAAACAATGAAATTACACAAGGAATTTAGTTCGATATACAAATTTTTTCCAAGTACAATGGTTGGAATCCTATAAAGATTATGCAAACACGATATTAGCATTCAGAAGCTGTAGTTTGTCAATTAGAACAAAAAATTATGATTTCATGCAATGCGTAAATTAGCATAATTAATTCATATAAAATAAATTATTATTATTATGGGAAATTAACAGTGCTTTCTTGTAGTTACATCACACACTACCATCGTGCAAATTTTCGGCGCGCTCGCGCGATCAACAGCCAAGATCTCTATAGGGGGCATCATGGCCCCCTCCCCACCTGCCCCTCCCCAGTCTGACACTACCAAACACCCATTGACTGACTAGGTTGAGTTCATAATTTTTTTACCACAGGGATATAGTAATTGCTCAAATGTACATTTATTGCATAAACATAATATATTCATTTTTCTGTACAATTTGCCATAGGTCACACACGTGACCCACTAAAATGTCACACACGTGACCCGACATCACGATATAAAATAATAGATAAAAAAAAAAATTCAGAGATGACTCCTATCCAGTGATATTTTTTGGTTAACAGGTCCATAATGCATATCTCACAGCAATAAGAACATTTCATAATTTTAAAACTCACAGGAATTTCAAAATGAAATTGAACTTTCAAAATCATGCCGTTCTGTGAAGTCACAACGTGACCCACTTCTTTGACCTCTGACCTTAACATCATATTGTAAATATCAAAAAATATTTACAAATGATAGCCAACAAATATATTAGCATGATATAAACATTAAATCAGTCTATTTTTGAAATTGTTAGAGTTATAGCCAATTAAAGTCAAGATTTTGCATAATTTCGGTCACACACGTGACCAAGAATGGTCTGCTAGCCTTTGTGCTATGAAGGATAATAGAAACCGACATCTTAAATTATAAATGTGACATACTAGTGTCATATTTCCCCCTTATTTCTTATATTTCTGATTGCTCCCTCTGACCTTGACATGTGTGGTGTGAAATATATTTTCAATGACATATGTTGAGATCAGAAGGAGGTAAGATGCACTTTAAAAAATAATGGGGGAAAATTAAAATCTGTGTACAGAACTAATAGAGAGTCCTCCACAAAATTAGCAATTTTGAAGCAATTTTGCCAAATTGAGGATCCATAAAAGGTATAAAGAGACTTTTCCAACTTTATTCCTCTCTAGTCTTAGTTTTATAACCAAATTTGTTTTAAATAACTCCTTTCATTTTTTCCTTTCTATAAGTCTAATGCTTTTCTGGGTTTCGGATTCCCTTAATCAAGAATATTGGGAAAACACTTGAAAACAAATTGATTTGGTAATTCAAATATAATGGGAATATTACAATGAAACTAGTATCCAAGTTGTGCACTCCCTAACTGCACAAAGTTTTGGAAAAGTGTTTGTTGTATTTTATAACAACAATAGCTTGAAATTTGCGATATTGACAGTTGCTACCTTTTGACAGAGTAGCGTCAGCTATGAATGAGACACAGTGCAAGATGGGAAATGAGTTTCAAAGGAAAATAGTGAACAGTTATATACGGCCACCAGAGGGGGTGGTTGGAACTATAGTACCCGAACTGACGCAGAGAATGCGACTATTTTTCTGAGGGGCGCAGCCCCGAAGGAAAATAGTCGCATTCGCGTCAGTGAGGGACTATAGTTTCACCAAAACCTCTCAAGGCCGTATATAACTGGTTTATATCCGTCATCGGAAATAAAAGATTTTAGATCTCTAGATCTAGAAATCTAACGTTAGAGGCCGATATCTACTCCAGATAGAGTCGGTAAGTTCTAACGTTTTGTCGTTATTAGATCTAAGCTAACTAACGTTAGTTAGAGGTGGTCTAACGTTAGACCTGTCCTGCATCTATGAAATGATCTAAAATCTAGACTAGAGGTCTATAAGCCCTAGGCCTAACTTAGATTTAGACCTACCTAGATAGACCTAACTTAAGTTAGATCTAGTCTAGATCTAACGTCAGATCTAATTTTGAATAATAAATGGGCGTTTACTCACGCTGGTCTCTTCTTCTTGGGGCCCTCTGCTTAAGTTCAATCACATTCTTGTTCTGCGTAACTAACGTTGTCGTTAGACTTCTACAACACTGATCAAACGCTGACAAACTAACAGCGTTAATTGCTGTCGCCATTTACAATAACTCCCCTGAATGAATAGACGAGACGAAACCTCGGCTTGCATATCATCATCAATCCTCCAAACTACTATTTACACATTACTTGTAAAAATTATCCATAATCCATGTCACTGCACTCCATGATCCTAAGGCACGCACTCTCCGTCCGGCAAACATGACAGAAATCCGGCTCGCTCGCTACTACGCGAGATCAAAATGTAAACAAAATTGATAGTCACGCGCGTCACATATGTACGTACGCGCATAGTCGTCAAACAAACCATACGTCACGCATAAAGGTGAGATACCTTTAATGACGTCACGGCATGCGAGCACACGATCGGGGCTACGGAGCCGCCGAGGTGGGGGGGGGGCGGGTTTAGCAACGTAAACGTGATACGAAAATGGGTCTTTGCTCTCAGCTAGCTTCGATCACTCGATAGGCCACTATCGTTTGATCGAGCCGTGGCTATTCGCAGGTACTATCCACGGCTCAAGGGAATATTCCCGGCTTGTGACGTCAGATGTCAGGATTAGTGGCATTTTTGCACAATTCATGACGTTGGTTGGAACATACTTGGTCACATGACGGGGTTTAGACCAATCACCTATTAAGATTTATTACCATGACGGATATAAACAAAGAACATCTGAGAAAGACATCAAGATAAATGGGCGAGATAAATGAGAGAGAGAGGAGAGAAGACATCAAGATAAATGGGGCGAGATAAATGGAGAGAGATGAGGAGAGCAAAGCATCAAGATAAATGGGGCGAGATAAATGGAGAGAGATGAGGAGAGAAAGACAAGGCAGTAGCAGATGATACGACTGATGCTTAATGTGTGAATGAACTAGAACAAGGAGAAACAGAGAGAGAGAAAAGTTTATTTCAAAATAAAAAGGCTGCTTTATGCAGGGATGCCAACTGTTTCATTTTTGTAGTATTCCATACCGTTTTTGTCAGAAATACAATGGTTCAATGAAAATCTGGTATTCCACAAATATTTACTACACATATTTATTGCGGAAGGTAAAAATACTTTTTTTCTCACCCAATAACCTTCCTTTTTAATCTCAAAATATTACAATGCTGTTTAAAATGTTGGCATCTCTGTTTATGACAAAGTGGAATTAGAAGATGTACATAGAGAGAAGGATGCCAAAATTTTCTTGTGTATTTGTGTTGTTGAAAGCGCCGTAAATATAAAAACAACAACAACAAAAAACAACCCAATGTATCTCAAGTTTAGTGTGCTACAATTATATTTAACACTTTCCACTTCTTATATAAAGTACAATCTGAATACTACCTTTACTTTATTATTACAGAAACATAACTTGGATAACAATTGCTGTAGAACTCTGAAGAAAGTGCTACGTTTCCTTCAATGCAATACAATCAATACAGGTTGTTAGAGGATGTGCATGCTACATTTGCTTTGTTCTTTTATTTAATTTATTCTCATATTTGCATACATTTGGCATAGTATAAATCAATAATAATCACAGAATATTACAGAAATGGCTATACACTTTAATGAAAAAATAAAAAGGCAATGTTGGCATTCCTTAAAAACGTTTGCAGTTATTTGCATGGTACTCTCATATTGTTAATTCCAAGAACTGAAGATTATATCCGTAATTGATGTCTCATATACCATTTCTTTGAAGCATTTTCTTAAGCTAGGCTAATACCTGAAGTATTGTAGAGTGACAAAGAATGCTAGAAGAATTTAAATTAACTATCTCAGCCTTTTTTATGAGAAAAAGAAATGGGGTTGTAATATCAAATATTAAAGCAAGCTGTTTTTTAGTATTTGGGTTTGAAAGACTGAAATGGTGAAAGGAAGGAAAGAGGGTTGTTGGAGTAAGGAAATTGAAGAGAGAAAGGGAAAGGGAAAGGAGAGAGAGAGAGAGAGAGAGAGAGAGAGAAAATGAGTTCAAGATAGAGAAAGATACAATTATAATTGCTTCAGTGATTGCAGACAAAAAGTTTTGTATAAGTAAAGGAATATTTAAAGGTAGAAGGGAAACAAAAGTAGAGAGATGAAAGAAAAGAACGAGAAATAGAGTGGATGAGTTGGAAAAAAAGAGAGAGTTATCGTAGCAAATGCAGACAGAAAACCTGATACGAATTTGTTTATTATTATTATTTTTTTAAAGATGTTTCTTAGATGTAAAGAAAATTCTAAGCGAGAAGGGAAGAGAAGTAAAGAGATGAGAGAAAAGGAAGAGATGGCGGGAGGGTGACTTCAATAGAAATAGAGAGAGAGAGAGTATTATCCTATCAGAGCAGACAGACAATCACTTTTACTGTATTTACACTGTGACTTGGCTCGGAGTTTCGACACAGCAATCGTGTTTGACACGGCAATTTTATGTTGTGTAAACAGGATCAGTGTGATCCACGACCCAAGTTTGACACGCCTTTTTTACTCCACCCGAATCGTAGGTTTTGATACAGAATTTTTCTCTATATCAACAGAAAACCGTGCCGAACTCGATGACTTTGAGGTCAGTGGTGGAATTTTGCTATACATCCCAACACATTAATGATGTCCCTCTACTTCCGGTCATGATCTAGGGGCCGTGTTGAACTGGTTTTGTTTTTTGTTGTTCTGTATAAGCACGATCACAGGTTCACTCTTTGCAGTGTGGGACCGTTCCTGAGGATTCGACACGAGAGCCGAGTCACAGTGTAAACACGGTATATCACATAGATGTTAACAGACGGTGAGCGGAAGGATTTCATCAGTGTCATGTTCCACTCCAGCAAGCAGACAATCTACCTAGTACAAGGTGAATCACATTCAAAGACAAGAGGGAAGGTGTAGCATTCTAGCGATGATGTCATGTCTTCCCTGATATTAGAATTTATTAGAATTTATTTATTTATTTCTGTATCATTCAGCATTTACATGGTATGATTGTGATAAACAAGTAGTAAATACAAGGAGATTACAATCATAATA
>CALNVZ010002974.1:339320-382791 GCA_940671915.1 Paracentrotus lividus
TACATTAATTCCTTTACAATACTGTACCAATTTTTTCACTTATGGAATTTTTTTAATTTTATGCAAATCATTATGATAATATTTAAAAAGTTTATTTCGGAAGTAGGGCCTACATGTACTGTGAATATGATTTGTAATTTTGAAATAAGCACTAATATTTCTTTTTATGCTACCCTAAAACTGCTCTCAGTTTATCTACCACTATCTCATAGACATTACTTCTTACATTCTAGTTAGGGTCTTTTAATGCAATCAAATCTACAAAAAATAATTTTTGTGTTAAAATGCATCCATATATTACATAAACCACCCCTTCTCCTCCTACCTTATACCAGATGGGCCAGGATGGTGTGATGTACCCCTGGTATCCAGGTATGCTCTCCTATCCTCCATGTTTACCCCCTCTCCTTCCGCCTCCTCCTCCTCCTTTCTTCCTCCACCTCCTTATACCAGATGACCACTTTGGTATAATGCCCCTGTTTCCAGCTACACGCTTTCTTATCATTCATGTTAACCCTCTCTGCCCCCTCCCCTTTTCCCTTCCCTCTCCTTCCGCCTACCTCCTATCTTTCTTGCCACACTCCTTATACCAGACTGACCACTTTGATGTATATGCCCTCCTGTTACCCAGACTACAGCTCTTCTTAGTATCTCTCATGTTAACCATCTCTGTCCACTTCCTCCCTCGCCCTTCTGGCTACCTAATATACTTAGATCGACCTACAGGTGCGTTTCTGATATTCACTTCGTATATAGGTACGCTCTCATACCAACCATGTTACCCCCCCCTTCCCAATCCCCTTCTCCTTAGTATTAAGAATTATACCATGGTCATCTGTAGGTACCTACTAAGATCAGGTTGCATCCTACCAGTCATGTTACCCCCCCCCCTTCTCCTCATATACCAGATGGACCAGAGATGAGGTGAATTTCCAGAGGTACGCTCTTCAATCTATCCATGTATCCCTGCTATGCTTACACACCATCTCCCTATTGCATTATCTCATTGATAATTCTCTATTAGGTAGTTAAAGTGCAATTATAGATAAAAATTCTACTTGATCGGAAAGAGACTACTCAGACAAAGGAATATTATTTGGAAACCAAAATTGAATGAGGAATAAGCCCTGATTTTTTTGAAAGTTTAGATCATTCATGATTAGCTTGATTAATGTTGCATGGTGTGTGATGGCATCATTCCACTGTACATTTTGTTACAGTGTAATTTTTTCCCATTTAAAGAAGAGAGAGAATTAGAGAAAGAGAATGAGAGGTATAATTATAGGAAGTTAAAATAGAAAATAGAGTGATTGATGCATAAGAGTTATGAAAAGTTAGAGAGAGAGATGTGAATAGAGAAAAAGACAAAGGACATGAAAAGAGAAAGGAAAGTGATAAGAGAGAGAGAGTGTCAAACTAATGAAGACAGAAATATTAGAGTATATATACATTAAAGATTACATAGAAATTGAGGGAAGCACTTTGTGTCATTATGTGCAATCATTTAATGCTATCTGAGCCTTGCATGAAACCATATACCCACATAATGCATCTCACATATTGTGTGTCTGAAAAATAGATCACATTTCTTGGCTCATCTAACTTCCTTAAAAGAGGAGGAACAGTGATAGTTTGTGTGAGAAAAAAAAATCTTGGTTACTGGTACTTATGATATTTATCATTACCAATATTAGATGAGTCTTTAGTCAGTTATAGTCATAAACATTTTGATAGGGAATTCCCAGAGATAGTATTGCATATTTTGCAGGGTAACCATATTTGCTGAAAAAAAGTGTTAGTAGTGTTAGCCTTCTTGAAACTTACTTTAAGAAACATAGATTGTATCTGAGTCAATTAACTGATAAGTAAAATACATTCACTAGAAAACTTACGTCGTTCAAGTGTTTCAAGATACATTTCAAATTTATACCGCCAATATAGAAATCCATGAACAACCACGTCAATTACAAAACGCTTGATATAAGAGAAACAAAGTGAGTGTCATTGTCCCCATCCCGGTCGTAAAGTACAACAAAGTATGTTTAAATCTCAATTTAAATTTAAAACGCCCGAAAAAGATGCGTTTTGAAACAACATCAGCTTCAATTTTAAGACCTGAGACTCGCCTATAGCACGAAATGCGACACTGAACAGTATGGTGTTTTCAAACGTGTTTAAATGTGCTCTCGCAATGGAAGTTTACGGTGCAGTGATAAAAGGAGAGCGTGTGTGTTTGAGAGGGGGAATTAAGACGATGGAAATATAATTACGCTTTAAATTTTGGACACTGAACGGTATTGTTTCAATGCATCCGCTGATCGCGTTTGTGTTTGCTGTTTTGTATTGCGTTTTGTAATCATGATTCATGTGGCGTATAAATTTGAATGGACATTGAACACACGTCTTAGCCAACAGGAAAAGCAAACGTAGGAAGTGTTATTTCCCCCTATTTTAACATGTTTATCTTCGTTTTCATACCCGAAATGTCAGGATCGATCAATGTTAGGAAGATGATGTTTATGTCATGTAATTGGTTTATTTATGAGCCTGCTATGATACAGGCTTTACTATGTACTGCACATGCTAGATGATAAATCTATGTTTCAAGTTAAAGATCATACATTGCAGTGTTTAGATATTGGGAAAAGCTTTCTGGGATTATTAAGATCCAATCTGGATTAAACTGGTTATATTGAGTGTCTCAGTTAAAATGATACATTTTTTTTAATGGCTCCAAATAAAAGTTTTTTGTGGAAAAAGTGAGCACTGCCCATTATTGTAAAGGACATGAAAATTATGTTGCATAGGAATTGGTGGTTCTCTTTTGAGGGAAGTGAAAAGTTATCCAGTTTTAAATTGCTGATTTTCTGATGAGTTCATGATGACTATTGACTGATTGAATGAAAACGGTTTTATTGAAAATCATCATAGCAGCCATTGGCCGAGTTGTGACAATTAAAAAAAAAAAAAAAAATTGATGTGGGTTTGTGCAGTGAATGACATGGTTTATAAATGTTAAACTTTATGCATGAGTAATCATGTATTGTCTTTTCAATCACAAAATAATTATTTCAGTTGTTTTGACAGGACTGTATGATCATGTGTTGACATCTGTGGTAATTGTAGCATTGCTCCTGGTAGTGAATTGCTGCAAAACCTAATTTTCATGTTCTTTTCCAAAAAGGTGGTGCTCATTTAAGGATACTACATTTTCTGAGTTTTTGATGTCATATGTTAGAGGAGACTTTCAGCGATCCTTATACATTTTTTTACAGACACTACACAATATGGTATCCATTACCATTTAGATATTCATTGTGTGAAGAAACTGTGGAGAATATTTTGTGGATTGTTTGATAGTACATAGGAACAAATATGCATTAGGGTTTGGGATCAATGTCATAACGGTTAAAGTTCATACTTACTTTTTGTTGGTTTTGTATCAATTTTGATTGTAATCACTTTTATATTGAGACAATGTATCATAAATCATAAAATGTATCATAAAATGACTCACTTTCTAAGAAATGAAAAGACATCAGTTATGATTAGAGTACTTTGTTGATAATGATACTTTGCTTTTCAAATCACAATTTTCTTTTGAATTTTAAATCAGGTTTGATTGAAGTCATCCCATTCCAAATTGGTTACACATCCTTTATGATATCTTGATTTACCCCCTTTGTTCCCCCTCTTTCTCTCTCTCTCTCTCTCCCTCTTTTTCTTCTCTATGTCATATTCATTATATACAAATACAATTTTTACCTATTAATAGACACACAGCTGAAATGACCTTTATGGAACAAAGCAGCTCATGAATGAGAACGTAATTAATTTAGACCGGGAGGATGTTTGGATGTTCCATCGGTAGACAGATTGATTGGTTGATGGGTAAGACAGATGAAATCAGAGATCATGTTTATCCTTCCGAGTGCCCATTAACAGGCAGAAGGACACTAATGGAGGTGGACCAGGTGATGTTCACAGTTGGCAAAGAGCCTGAATGCCATTTTGATTCCCTTGCTTTCGAGTGCCCATTCACAGGGATGCAGACCGATGATGCTTATGGCAGAAGGATGCCAATGGATGGGTGAAAGAGCCTGAAAGCCTTTCTTGACTCCCATCCTTCGGAGTGCTCATTCAAAAATCAAATCAAGGATGCAAACTTTGATGTGCCTGGTAGAAGGATGTTAATGGGTGCGTGACCAGCTGATGGTCACAGTTCGCTAAGAGCCTGAATGCCTTTTCGACTCTCAACAGTAGTAGGTTTCTAGAAATTGTGACCATGAGTGTTGAAAAATGATGTACCAGGCAAAAGGATGCAAAATAATCATGCGCGTGGTAGAATGACGTTAATGGATGCATGACCAGCTGATGTGCACATTTTACTAAGAGCCTGAATGCCTTTCTGACACCCATCCTTCCAAGTGCCCATTCACAGGGATGCACTCCATGATGTGTCCGGCAGAAGGACGCTGATGGATGCGTGACCAGCTGATTGGTCACATTTTGCTGAGAGCCTGAATGCCATAGACAGAGCTAATGCCTGTCTGACACTCATCAGTAGATTCCTAGAAATTGTGACGGTGACTGATGGAGTATGATGTACCTGGCAAAACGATGCTAACATAATTACAGATGCATGGCCAGTCGATGCTCTCTGAATGTTTGAACTCATTCCATTTCAGGCTCTCAACATATTTGTCATGAAAATAATGTGTGCAACCATCAATTTTGAAAGATAAAATACTTGGCAGAAAGATTCTGAGTAAAGATTTGCATTTTGATATAGACATGACAAGAATAAAAGAAACGGACAAAAGTGAAATCATCTCTTTTAAGTCCTGGGAGGAGTTAATACAATTCCCCATGTATACATATACCTGTTAACACAACATGGATACCTTACTTGTTCTCATAGACATTGTGAGGTATCACAATCAAAGCAAAAACAAAATATAAAGACAGATGAATATAGAGTCATATTAATATAAAAATTATTTGATGGACAGACAGCAAGTTGAAGGTAAGGGCAATGCACTTCATTTGTTTACAGTGATTTGCAGGTGTGTCTCCATGGCAACACTGATGCCTGCCCGATACAGGTATTCACTATCCTCCTCCTAGCGGGGTGGACATTGATTATAGTTCTAATTAGTGAGAGTCAAAACCATTGCTTGCTCCCTGCAGCTGAATAATATCAATGATAGACAGCTTATTAATGAGGGAGAGAACTTGGATGCCCTCAAATATTTGTTGAGGGATATTATGTAATTGATGGTGTGCAAATGTTGACAATAGTGCAAGGCAAAATGTGTGGGTGTATAGCATCACAAAACTGTTATGTGATAATGTTTCGGTGTATTTTGTAAGGATATCAATTAGGCTGGTTTGTAATAAAATTGGTTAATTAATAATGATGACCTGGAAAGGGATCCAAGTGTTATGTAATGCATTTTCCCCATTTGTATTAGTGTCTCACTCTTTCTATCTGTCTCTCTCTCTCTCTCACCATTTCCCTCTGTCTGTCTGTCTCTCCCACATTCCCTGTATCTTCCACCCTCTCTCTTTCTTTGTAGGCCTTTATCATGACCTCACTCATTTTTCCTGATATCTGTTCCTTCCTCTCAATCCTCTCTGCTTCTCTGTGCATATATTTTTGTGCCTTTCTCTAATTCTCCCTCATGTTTTAATAATCCATACATTGTAATGTATTTTTATTTATATTCTGGCTTTTCTTCACTTGTCTTGTCATCAAATACTTTGATTTTGTGTCACACTTCTTACATCCATCTTGCAACATTATCCCTCTTGTCCCATCTCCCCCTCTTATACACCCTCCTTGCACACTTTCTCTCTTCCTTCTCACCTTGATCCTCATGTTATCCTTACTCCTCACCTTTCTCTCTTCTCTTTCATCCTAAAATGATTCACTCCTTTATCAATCTTGCTCGCATCAGTGCTTCGAGATAAACACCACCAAACACTTTGATTTCATCAATCCATCTTGCAACATTATCTCTCTCTGCCCATCTCTCCATCTCTTCCTGTCTCTTCCTCACAATTTCTTTAAACACTTCCCTCATCTATTATTCATGCTTGCATCAATGCTTCTCGATGAACACCACCAAACACTTTGATTTTTGCCACACATCTTCCATCCATCTTGCAACATTATCGCTCTTGTCCCATCTCTCCCTCTCTTGCCGTCTCTCCCTCACACTCTTCCGCCTCCGGTTTGTCTCCTCCTGGTTCTCTCACCCTCCCATTCATCATCCCTCCTCCAGTGCACCTATGATGAGAATGATCCTCAAACATTTGTGCTCCTTGGATCACATCTTCTAACACCTCCATCCATGAGCCCACACCAATCGGCGGCCGGTGAGAGACCGGGGTTAACGTACTATATTGATTCCAAAGCTCAGGTTCCAGACATTGTTTGCCCTAGGTCTGTCCATCCGTCTGTCTGTCTGTCTGCAGAAATATGAGAGATTTGTTTTGTTTAGGTGAGTGAGAATGGGTGGGATACAAAGAGGATGTGCTTATGGAAACATTTATATGTAAGCAGGAGGAGGTGAGAGGAGGAGGATGGGGAAAGATGATGAGAGAGGTGTGAACATGGAAAGGAAGGCAAGACAATATATTATTTGAGTGTTGATTTTCTCTTGAGGTGTGTCGTCTTTTCTCCTCTCTCTCTAGCTCCAGGATGATGAGTGATCCATTGTTATGAAAATGTGCATCTGTGGACAGGTATGGAAGATAGAGAATGGATGGTAGTGGAATGACTCATCAAAACATTATAATGAATGACTGAGAGAAATAATTTACAAATGAGCTCATCTGAGACTTAAGGTTTTACTTAATTAGTCACTGATGGTAGATTTAGCAAATGATGGATACACATAAAGTAGGTACTTAATGAATCAAAGAGCGAAATAGACAAACAATGAAATACATGTAAAGTGTGAGATACAAAACAAATTGTAAGAGAACAATGTGAGAGGAGATGCAAGGTTAAGAACGATGAAGATGATTCAAGGGTTCTTGAAACGAGAGGAGGAGGATGACGGTGAAGAGAGGAATGTAATGTTCAATCAAGCATGAAGACCAGACTGAGCTAGAGATTGGGAGATTATAGTGATGCAAAAAGGATGTATAATCTGGAGGAATGGAAGAAACTGGAAGAGGGATGGAGCATATGAATAGATGCCCTTAAAATGACAAGGACGAGATGACTAACTAAGAGAAAAATAGATGAAGGTCAATTGAATGACATGCTTACTGACTCAGCTGGAGGATGATTGGATGCAAGAGAGAGAGGAAGAGTGAGATGGAGAGAGAGAGAGAGAGAATGAGATGGAGAGAGAACGAGA
Organism: Paracentrotus lividus; assembly: GCA_940671915.1. Taxonomy (NCBI): domain Eukaryota; kingdom Metazoa; phylum Echinodermata; class Echinoidea; order Camarodonta; family Echinidae; genus Paracentrotus; species Paracentrotus lividus. The sequence goes on from CALNVZ010002974.1 coordinate 346,694, forward strand.
TGGAGAGATATAGAGAGAGAGCAAAAGAGAGAGAGAGAGAGCAAGATTAAATGGAGAGAGGGAGGGAGATGGCGGGGAAAAAGGAAATAGAGAGAGACAGATGATTTTGCTAATGGTAAAAGAGTGAAGAGCGATCAGTGAGAGAGAAATACAGAGAAGGATGGTCGAGAGGAGATGTTGTTTTGGTCACGAGAGTAAGTGAGATGGGGGGGGGGGGAAGGAAGGAGGCAAGCGGAAGGAAAATGGAAATGGTGATTGGTCTGGTGAAGGATGAGAATGGGAAGATGGGCATGCTCTGTGACTCGGTAGGGTGCATCATTGCTGGATGTAAAATAGAGAAAGAGAGAGAGAGAAGGGAAAAAGAGATATAAAGACATATACTGGATTGGGTAGATAGTGAGTTGAGATAAATTAATTGATTAACACCATGTAATGTAATAGATTACACTTCATATAAAAATGTTTTTATTGCTTTGATAAAAGAGCCAGATAATAGGACAAATGATAGTTGAGCCTGACCTGTCATGGCAAATTAATATACTTTAAAATAAATGTACAATTTGCCACATCATTTGCCGTGCATTTATAATACAAAATACTGTGGTAAATAATTATATGTCCATTATTGCCGAGTGTCAAAAAATATTTGGAATATAACAGCTTGAGATTGTGGGGAAGAGTGAATAAAGGAAACGATATACACAGATGGAAAAAAAAAATAAAGAAAAGGTGTTGGGGAAGAGAGATCAAAGAGGGGAGAAAGTGGAGATACAAATGGAAAGAGACAGAAAGAGGGGGGGGGGGGGGGGGGGGGAGAGAGAGAGAGGGAAAGGGATGGATTGATGCATGGGAGAGAACAATAGAAGCAGAAGTTGAGAGTAAAATTATGCATGTAAAAATGGGTCATATGAAATGATGGTAGAGAACAAATACAATACTCACTTTTAGAGAGGTATTAAATGAATCATAATTAGTCATAGCAAATTAACGGTGTAAAGGCTTTATCTAATCTTGCAGTTTGTTAGCATACTAATTCAACCAACTTGAGATGCAGACTGTCACATATCCTTGGAGATGTTGAATAAACAATAAATTGTAAAACTTTTCATTTGACACTTTTGTAACGTTGTATTTGGAGAATGCAAAATGTTTAAATTAATGTAAAATAATCATGCACAAACTGAAAAGCAATCTGTTTGACTGATTATGAGTTTTTACCATGAATAAATAAATACAATACGATACAAAATACAAGGCCACGATAAAAAATCTCTTGGAAAAAAAAAATAGCTGTATTGTACCGTGATACTTTATAAGAATTGGATATTACTCTATGCTAACTGTGGCTACTACATGTGCCAGCTAGTTCCCTTTCGACTACATTTATAAACTATCTAATATACTTTTATCCATAATCTTTCTCATTTTCTTGTCATCAGTGTCTTTCTTGCTCTCATGTTGAATACAACACCTTCATTAAGTGAGTCAGATGTGAATAGGAGCTGATATCAAACCCTCTATCTGATTACAGTCACGCTAATTTACTATAGCAGTTTGATATCAGATCCAGATTGTACGGTGTCAAGTGACATTTGTTCCAGACCCACCCCCTTTGTCAATACCAGTTTTGTTTCATATAGTCTGGGCTTTTGGTAGGAAAGAGAATGAAATTATTACTGAGGCGATCAGGCTCGCACCAACTATAATTGAATGATGTTTGACTTTAAAAACTGGATAAAACTGTGAGAAAAGAAAATAAGGACATTAAGCTATATGTAGTTCCATATGAACACATTTAATTTGATAATGTACATTATAGATGTAGTAGAATACTACTACGACTACTACTAATAATATAAAGATGTAACTTAGTTCTCATTTTATCAAAATTTATTTCTATGATGCAAGTTTTCAGCTGTTACATATTTATGCTAAGTGCTACCAGTGCAAATTTTCTCAATGAATAAATAAATAAATTGAAAGAAACACTATGAATACCTTGTAATACACTATTTTTTTTATATAGCACGATTATATCAAGTGGAATATTAGTATAAAGCTGAAGCCTTCATAGTGCCATTCATTTTTTTATTTCCTCATTGCGAATTTTAGTTCTCAAAAGTTTGAGTATATCAGTATGAATAAATAACTTATTTTTGCAGCCATAGGATTACCAGTATTTTGCCTCCTTAAGAAGTTTTTATTATTATGCCTTACACTCGTCATCACCTTTAATTATTTTTGTTTTATTATTGTTGTTTATTTTTACATTAGTCTTTGGAATGTAGGTGACTTCCTAGAGGTTGTTACCCAGTGAATAAGCTAGGTATGATCAGTTTAAAAAGTATAAACAAACAAACCTAAAGATGATGGACTGACTGATGATGGAGGGTAGAAATATTCATATTGTGATTAAACATTTGAAACCATTTGTGATCACTGTTCTCTACCAACACATGGAAATGGGCCCCTGGAGTTAAATGGGTTCAGCACTTAAGTGAAAGGGGCATTTTTCATTCAAGAGAATGAATTGATCATTATGATGAAGTAGATAACTGACTGGGTGGAATGATGAATATGTGAGTATTGAAATGAAGCCCCTTCATGAGGATATTAAATGTTCTAGTGACGAGTGATTAGGTGAAAGATGACCCTCACATTCCACCCAGACGATAACCTTCCATTCATGTTGGGGCTATGAATGAAATTCATAAAACTCCTCTACCTTCAAATGCTCATAAGTATGAAACAAGTTTAATTAAGGAAGGAAAGAGGGGTAGAGAGATGGAGGGTGCTAAAGAGATAGGAAAAGAGGGATGAAGAGTGGATGGTATAAGGATGCAAGTAAAATATTATCACAAAGCTGCAAAATCTAAACAGCATGTTAGGTGTCTTGGCATGAAATAAGTAGTGTAACATGCATCTTTGCCTTTTTTTGTACTTTTACTTCTCTCTTCTTCTCTTTTCCTCCTCTCTCTTTCTCTCTCTCTTTCATCCTTTACCTTGCCACCTTTATTGTCATTCTCTTCGGCAATCTCTGCATTTGTTTCTGTTATTGATACCTCAATATCAACGTGCTGCACTCCATTTCTCTTTCTACCCTTCTCTCTCAATCTCCAAAGCCCCTTCTCTCTGTGCATCTCTCTTCCTCTTGTCGCATCTCATCCTGGCCAGACAAATTTGGTCTAATTAAAGCCCAAGGGACGACGGTATAAAGACACATCTCTGAAAATGAGACGCTTCTGTTCAAATGGCTCACTTTAATGAAAAGAAGTCATAACCCATGACAAGAAATCATTCTACCTACTCACCTTCAAGCCATGATAGTGAAATCTATAATGCCATCATTGCATCTTTTGGGTCATTGCTTTGTCAATTGGGTAATTATTTGATATTTAATAATCAACTCTCTTCAATTTCCTGGAATGGATTTCTCCTTCTCAAGTTGTTGCATAATAATAAAATCAATGTTGTAATTTTTAATCTTGGTTTCATTTTGTATTTGTATAATTTATCAAAGGTGCTATGTTCACATCAGGAGAAGATATCACATGCCACTCTAAAAGGCAGAGATTTTAGAATTCCTCATTAGATATATGCCCCATATATTTGCACCAGTGCACTTTCTAGAATATGTGCACATTTTCTTTTGCATACTAAGAAACATGTAAACTTCTGGAATTAATTCCTCTTTGTATGGAAAAAGAATGTTTGTTCTTCTTGTCACCTTAGTAATGTTGTAGACTCTCCACTCGATAAGAAAGTTATTGTATTTTCAGTGATATGTTAAAAAGATGTGCAGATATGTGCAGATCAGAACATTTGCTCACATCAGAAGTAACATTCACATCAAGAGAAGATACGTTGACATCATGAGAAGATATGTTTACATCAGGAGAAGATATGTTCACACCAGCAGAAGATGCGTTCACATCATGAGAAGATACGTTGACATCATGAGAAGATACGTTCACATCAGGAGAAGATATGTTCACATCAGTAGAAGATACGTTCACATCAGTAGAAGATACGTTGACAACATGAGAAGATACATTCACATCAGTAGAAGATACATTGTCATCATGAGAAGATACGTTCACATCATGAGAAGATACGTTCACATCAGTAAAAGATACGTTGACATCATGAGAAGATGTGTTGACATCAGTAGAAGATACGTTCACATCAGGAGAAGATATGTTCACATCAGTAGAAGATACGTTGACATCATGAGAAGATATGTTCACATCAGTAGAAGATACTTTCACATCAGGAGAAGATATGTTCACATCATGAGAAGATATGTTGACATCATGAGAAGAAACGTTGACATCATGAGAAGATACATTGACATCAGAGGTAGATGTTTTCATCAGAACAAGATACGTTCACATCAGAGGAAGATATGTTTTCATCAGGATAAATTTCGTTCACTTCAAAGGAAGGTACATTCACATCAGGAGATGATATGTTCACATCAGTAGAAGATATGTTCACATCAGGAGAAGGTAAATTCACGTCAAGAGAAGATATGTTCACATCAGGAGAAAATACGTTAACATCATATGAGAAGATACATTGACATCAGAGGAAGATATGTTCACATCAGGAGAAGGTATGTTCACATCAGGAGATGATATGTTCACATCATGAGAAGATATGTTCACATCATGAGAAGATACGTTCTCATCAGTAGAAGATACGTTCACATCAGGAGAAGATTTGTTCACATCATGAGAAGATACGTTTACATGAGAGGAAGATATGTTTACATCAGGAGAAGATATGTTCACATCAGAGGAAGATACGTTCACATCAGAGGAAGATATGTTCACATCAAACAAAGATATGTTCACATCAAACAAAGATATGTTCACATCAGGAGAAGATTTGTTCACATCATGAGAAGATACGTTCACATCATGAGAAGATACGTTCACATCATGAGAAGATATGTTCACATCAGTAGAAGATACGTTCACATCAGGAGATAATATGTTCACATCATGAGAAGATGTGATGATATCTGGAGAAGATATGTTCACAACATGAGAGATTTCAGTGAGAATGAAAAACTTGATTGATGGTTATTAAAAAATGAAGTGGATATTGTACTCTCAACTTTCTAAACATTATAAATAAACATTGTTTAATAAGACATGATAATTGATGTTACCAAACGGATTGTGTTTTTTGTGGAACGTGAGTTGTAAATATTTCGCCTTTGGCTATAGCCTTACACCTAACGAGGGCATTCAAAGCCTTATGGATTGTTGTATGGGGGGTGTCTCATTTTATGAGTTAGCCCCTCGACTGCCCTAGTTTGAAGTTAACAGTGAATTTAAGGTTCTCGTTTCAGGAAACTTGTCAGACATTCATGTATTGAATCCCTCTTGCATATCCTTGAGCGCCAAAAGGATTTCACCATCATGTTCAAGTGAAAGAGTCAACACCGTTCTGCCTCTCAGCGTACATATTAAATGTCAAGGAAGTCGGGATTAGACCATCCCAGGTCTCTGAACTACATTCCTTCATTTCATTGTCTTCCGTTATTGTTGCCATTGTTTCAGAGCACATTTTTTCTAGTCGAAGAGAAAGGAGTTGGTTATGAATGGTGGTAAGAAGGGGGTTGAATTGTAAGCCAAAAGAGCATGATTACAAGTAAAGGGTGTGCAATTGCAAATAAATTGGGAGTTTAGGAAGCAAAGGGTGAATGGATAACGGAGTTGGAGTATGTACAAATATCAATTTATTTAAATTTGGCTAATACGTACGTGAGGGGTGTGTGTGTAAGACAATTAACATACATTGTACTACTAGTGTATTTAATTCAATTCAGGTTAGGCTACTTGATCTATCTTTGCTATGGATTATAAACAGTAAATGTATGCAAAGATGACTTAATGCTATTGTGGTTCTCTCATATCAAAGTAGTATGTTACAGTTACCTAATATTTTAATAGTTAAATATACCTTAATCAGTAACAGGGGAGAATTGATGATACAGCCTCCGGGTGCATGAGTGATAACCTTATCTTCTTCCCTCTTTCTCTCTCTTTCTGTTCCTCTTTTCACTCTTCAAATGTGAGGGGGTTTCTTTGTACCCCTCAAACTCCCCTCCTGCCACCTGGCTACGACCTGTCCTACCTTGCGATGGCTTTTAGTCCACTCTTCAATTTCTTTCTCATCCCTTAACCCGTTGTATACTGAGAACTTTTTACAAAACCGAATGAATCGTGAATGTCAAGCATGCTTGCACGAAATTCTTTTCATTTACAGGCGAAACAAAGACAGCTTTAAATAGATTAATATCAGATAATTCAAATGATATAAGGTCTTTATATGTTTATGCAATCATGAGTGAAATAAACGGTTGACAAGAGGGGTGTTCTATGTTTCTTCAGCCCGCATATATGCGGGCTTAGTATACAACGGGTTAAGATGAAGTCAGTCTAACTCTCTCCCCCCTCCCCCCCCCCCTATTTTCACTCATAGAATGTTAGGGGGTTTCATCGCACCCCTCAAACTCCCTTCTTTCCACCTGGCTACGGGCCTATCCTACCTTGCAATGGCTTTTAGTCCACCCTTCAATTTCCTTCTCATCTCTTAAGATGATGTCAGTCTAATTCTCTTTCATTCCGCTTGACTGCTCTTGTGATGAGAACATACTTCCCTTACTCAAAGGCCAAGGTTCGCGGCCCTTTTTCTATCTCTTTGTCTCAGTTTTCCAAGGCTCTTTATTCATCATCAGCTTCTTGAAGGTTAGATGTTTGTCTTGTACCAAATAGCGCTAGAATCATCAATAAGAAAAGGATGATTAACAGTGAGCAAAGTGGAAAGAAATTTCTTTCATGGAGGATACAGTCTCCTGCTCTATGCGATATCTCATGCAATTTTATATTGATTGAACAATATCATTTTAAACTAGAACTGCAATCGTTGACATGAACGATGTGCCTGCATTGATGCCTTGACTAAAAGATTTCAAGGACTATTAAAATTTAAGCGTATATTTTGAAATATATTGGGAAACGGAAGTAGACTTTACATAATAGATCTGTGTGTTAAACGAATACGGTTTGTGTACTACAGTGCAATTTTGAAAACTCCGCTTTCCATACTATCCGGCGTTCACATGGTTCTGTCCAATTTGCAATTACTAGGCAAGCGGGTAAAATGGCTCCTACAAAAACGTGATTTACTCAAAATTTTCTGTGACAACCTATATTATATATGGTATCAATATGGAAAGGCAATTTCAATGCTGTCATTGTGATGTCAATTTCAGAAGCAAATATTGAACGACAATCACGTAATGCATTGTAAATTCGCTATTTTTTGTCCATAACTTTTTGATGACGTCATCAAATTTTACAAAAATTGGCAGATAGCTGTGAAATGTATTGATACATATGCCTGCCAAGCTTCAAGTCCCTAGATTGAATATTCGCAATTTTAGGGGAAGTTAAACTTGATTTACTGGTATCATTATTTTTTACATTCTACAACATATTTGAGCAATTTGGTCAACGAATCGATGTGTTTTCTTTACATTGCTGGAAAGGACATAGTCTGAAGTACCTAAATCTAAAAAAGGGTACGGTTTTAACAAAAAGCACAATGCAAATGCAGCCTCTTGGATTTTAGCCAAATTTTGAAACTTTAGAGGGCGCTATTTGCATTGTGCGTTTTTACTGGAGCATGAAGCAAGTGGAGTGTGTGCATATTTATTAGAACAACATGCCCTGAAAATTTGAAGCAAAATAGAATTGATTTTTAAAAATTTTAGCCATTTTTGTGTGTTTTTAGTCACAATTTTTTATTTCATAACGGAGTTGATTTTTTAAATTGATTAAAAATATGAAGATGGTTTTAAAATAAAAAGTTGTTGGATGCATATAAAAGGCCAATTTATGGACTATTTAATGCATTTTGTTAGAAGTCTGTAGCAGCTATAATGACATAGATATGGAAGCTGGAAAAATGGCTTTCATATGACCAAAAATGGACAAAATGGCCGATGGACGGTCACGGATGAGTGATTTTGGAAATTGAAATGTACGGGGATCAATAGTGGATCATGGATGACATGTCTACGAAGTTTGAACGAATTTGGATGAGTAATTTGATCTTGACAGGGATAACAAGGATCATGTGTTAAATTAATGGCTTTTTGTGGAAGAAAAAGAAAAAGAAAAAGAAGAAGAAGATGGCGGAATAGGAATATGGAACGATAACATAGCATTGTCGCTGGAGCGTCAATGCAATTATTTTTTAAATATTTTATTTTAACATCTTTCAAGTGTGATTAGTAAATCTGATTTGCATAAGATATAAATTTGTTTTATGCTTTAAAGTCAGTTGAAGGTACTTGTTAGGGATGGAATAGGAAACGTATGATGCTACATATTTGCTTGAGAATCCATTTTTCCACTTTGTTGCCTTTAGAACAGAAATAAAACTGTCTCTTTTTATTCATTTTTCCATTGTTACTCATTCATTGTAGCGAACTACACTCGTTCCTCCAAAGATGCCTCATTTATTCTTTTCTAAACCCCTTTTAGAATCCAACTGCTCTCAACCTACTTCTACCAGTGATGCCTGCCTGTATCATCCTGTTTTGCATCACAACGAAAATATCATATCTGGCCCTGACTTTTATGAGACCTTGTCTTTATCCATTGTGTGAGTCACCCCACCATCCATTTACTCCAATTTTTCTTCAATTCAATATTTGGCGAGTTGATTTGCAATTGCCATTAGAGGTAATGGCTTTCTTTGTGTTCCAGCATTCAAGTCCATGTCTGTATGAGTTGTAAATGACTCCCATCTTTCCCCTCACAAGCAAGGCACATGAATATCGGAAACATAATTTTAGGGGATTGCTGTGGCCTTGAAAGGTCATTTCAAATTTGCTGATGCTCTTTTAGGCTTGTTAAATCAATTTGATGGAATTTCATGGGTAGCCTAGCATTATGCACAGTAATAATATTGATAAGTAATGAGGGATATTATCAAGTTGAAATACATCTTTAGCATGATGTCGTAAATGTTGAGCTAGATTAATTTTCTTTCTTTGGTTGTTTGTTTCTGCATTTTCATTACCTATATATACACCATACACAATTTTAATTCAAATAGAAATATTAGAATTGCTGGTATACAACAAAAAGATTTCCTTGTAATTGGACTAAAATATACCCTTCAAAATGAATAAGATGTATGTTGTGCTGGGATATCAAAGCTAAAATGGAAAATATCGTCCATTTAAATTTACTCTATAAAAAGCTGAAGTATTTGCACCCATAATGTATGTTGAATATTTGATTTGTCTTACAAGCTTCTTGAAGAAAGCAACAATGGACAAGAAGAAATATGAGAAAGATATTAATAGGATAGAATATGAAAACAAATGAAACGGAAAAGAATTACGATCACTTACAAAAGAGAACGTATTCAAACAGATGCCCTTCAGCATCGAAAATGGGGAATATAAACTCAGATTTATCAGGAGCTAAAAGTCCTATTTTCCCCCTCAAGATTGGATGTGTCCCATTTTGACTAGAAAGTACCTTTACAGTTGTGGGATTCTTTGTGCCCTAAATGAGTAATATCACTGATATATGACATGGGTTCACAATGAATCTGGGTTACACATGCTCAACATGCATGGCATGATTTTGTCTATTTATTATGAGCCGAATGTCTGTGTGGACCTACTTGACAATGTTGAGTAATTTTCCATCTGTTCTGTTTTTTAAATTGAAGTCACATATATGGATATTCTTCATATCATACACGTTATTAAATTGGCAATTTTATGATTTCAGTGTTCTGTCAATTTGCTGTATATAAAGACAATAGACATAACAATATCATAATTTATAGATTCACATATAAGATATTTCAAACTTCTTTTACCTTAAAGGGGAAGTTCACTCTGGAATTTAATTTTTTTTTTTTAAAGAAACGTGAAAGAAAAAATATGAGTAATGGTTTGGGGAAAATTCACCAAAGGATAACTAAATTATGAATGTTTTAAGCTTTTATTTTGTGACATCACTTGTGAACTGCTCTTTTAATCTTATTTGTCTTTTTGATGGTTTTGATGAAATAATATATCTATTTCATAAAAGCATGTATGTAAGTATAGGTGTAGGTTGATGGGTTGATATGTCGACAGCACAAGTAAAATAAGGCATTTACATGTGGCCTATTTCTGGAAAAAAAATGCAATGGAATTTACATTACACACATTCGAGAGAGCGGCTCGCAAGTTGTGTCACAAAATTAAAGGTTCAATTATTCATAACTTTGTTATCCTGCAATGGATTTTCTTCACATCTTCACTGATATTGCTTTTATTTTCTGTTAATTTTTTATTTTTTTATTAGACCAATTAAAATTAAGGATGGACTTCCCCTATAAGAGTTCACTTAACCTTAAGTGTATTTTAATTATTTGAATGTCACACGATATGACTCTCTCCTTTAAAACAATGGTATTGCTAACTGGAGGTGAGGTTGGTTTGCCAGTTCTGCTGTGTTTATCACAGTTGTGCCTTCACTATTCATTAAACCACCCACTGGGGATGAGATTAAGACATGAATTACACCCTACCAAGATTAGTCTATTTGCCCAGACATTGTACAGGTTCACACTTTGAAATCAATCTTCATTAGGCCTTTATTCTGTAGGAAATGCATCAAAATAATTAAACAGTTCCGGATACAGTTTCTCTGTTGGGGCTACAAAATTTCTTTTGAATATCGGTAATGGCAGGGAATATTTGAAAACCTTTGCCTTAGTTAAATGCTACCACGTCTATTAATAAGTAGTAAGGGGTCTGAAATGCTAGTATATTAGAAAGAAATACTTGACCTTGTCTCTCCAAGCATATTGTACTTTCTAATTTGATTGGAGCACTTTGCTTTTAATATCATGACAAGATTATCATTGACCTGTCACGTGTGTGCCTCAAAGCTATTTATGTTCATCTCATTATGTAAGCGCTATATCTCTTCCCATCCTCCTCTCTCCTTCTCTCTTTATTTCTCTCTCTCTTTCTCTCATCATGATAACATCCCATTATAATGATACGTACATGTATATTCTAGTTGTAATTAATTAATAAATGGGTGATTAACTCTGTCGGGCTTCATCACTTTGTTCCTGTAGGCAGTGGGTTAATTAATTCCATTCTTGTACTGGCTTAATACTAAAAAGCACTGTAATCAAATTGTCTGCTTAGATCCATGTAAATGATATGATTTAATATCCTTCATACCATTCCTATCATTATATTGATGTCTATTTATCATATTTGTATATTCTAAAAAGTTAGAAGCTATCATCCCATTATACTATCTTTATATTGTTTTATAGATTGTTTAGATATTATTAGGGTTAAAAATATGTGTTTACTTTATTTCAACCCCACCCCCCCCCCCCCCCCCCCCCCCCATCTGCATATTCTATGTGAAAGTGGAATAACAGTTTATTTCATTAATCTAGATAAGCTTTTGTGGATACCAAGCTAATTTATAATTGGTTGAGTCAACAAAATATGTATCTTTCTCTTTCTGGGCAATAGAATTAAGATCGCTCCCATTTGACATGGGGGGGGGGGGCTAGTTTTAAAAGGTTGTACGCATTTGGGGATTGTTCATGAAGAAAAGGATTTGGATTGCCATTAACTGTAACAATATAATTTCTAATTGAATGATGAGCCCTTATTTTCCAACCCCTTCATAAGAAAATAGAAGCTTAGCGTAACCTAGCAGTGGGCTTTTGGGAGATCAACTTTGTATGAAGTAGTTATTATTTCATAAACACAGAATTCAAGTGTTAGCTGAGAGTATTTGAATTTAAAATCCTTCATCATTATCTCATAAATGATGTGATGTACATATGGAAACAATACCCATGTGATCAATATAAGCATTTATAATGTCAACTAATGATTAACAAAAATTGTAAAATGAAAATTCATATAAAAAGTAACAAAAAATAAACAATGCATCAATTCATTGGATACCCAAGTAAATATGTTTTACACAAAACTACAATCAGGCCTATTTTCTCCCTCTGAAAAGCCCCTTACACCTTTGAGACATTTTTGTTGTAGTAATTATGACATGCAACCACAATATTCCGATGACTGACCTAATTCTGCTTCCTTCCTACAACAGGCTGGGGTGTGTTCAATGTTGATTTTCAAATTTTAAACGCCAGCATGAATCATGATACAAAACGCAATTACAAAATGCTGATATAAAAAGAAACAAAGTGGATGTTCATTGTCCCCATTCCTGGTCGTAAAAGTAAACATGTTTCAGATATGCGTTCAGAGGAAAATTTAAACGCCGAAAAAGATGCGTTTTGAATCACAATCAGCTATGATTTTATGACCTTGAGCATCGCGAAGGCAAGGAAATGCGACACTGAACACAATTGAGTTTTCAAATGTCTTTAAATGTGCTTTCGCAGTAAAAGCTTCTGGTGCAAGTGAAAAAAAGTGCAGATGTTTGCTTTTTTGAGCGGGGAATTTAAAGACGATGGACATAATGGATATAATCAGCTTTAAATTTTCAACACTGAACGATGTAGGCCTACCGCTGATCGCGTTTGTGTTCTGTGTTTTGTAATTGCTTTTTGTATCATGATTCATGTTGCCGTTTATATTCGAAAATGGACACTGAACACACCCTGGGTTACCCAGGGGCGTCCAGTCAGCCCGTCAGTCGGCGTCGTTGAGTGACACAAAATGTCAAAACCAGACCGAACAATGACAGAACGTTGGAGCTGTTAATGATCGTCAGATCAAGTTGTTAGTTTTGGCCAAATTACTAGAAAATCCACCACTCCTCCCCCTTCCTATCAAGGGGTGCCAATTTTGTCACGTGTTCTGGTTCTCGCTGTCAGAGAAATTGGTACCTGAGAACTGATGTGTGTGTTGTCAGGGTTTTTTTTAATAATTAATCCAACTTTTTTTTTCTTCTTCTTATGAATGGACCTTCTTATGAATGGGCTTCTGAGAGAAGAGTAGTTGCTGGGTATTGAATATTTTATAGATCAAGGTGATTTTTGTTGTTCACATTGATGGACTTGACCCGACAGCATTTGTGTCGCTGTCATTCAAATCTGTTTTTAGCCTAGTGTATTGCATTTTCTTGAGCCTGGGATTGATTTTGTAGTTTGAAAGACAGAGACAGAGAGAGAGAGAAAGAAAGAAACACAAACAGACAGAAAGGGAGAGAGAGAAAGGGGAAGGAGTGGAAGAGAAAGAAAAAGTAAAGAATGATACATATAGGCCTACACATCATAGTGTTTCTCATAGACATCTGTACTTACATACGATGTCTATCAAAAATGGTTTTCTTTTCTTCTATAATACCCCATTCACAGTGGTTTTCAAATTTATCTCGGTGGCTGTGCGCAGGGACGGCAACACCGCTATAAACCCACTATAAATGCATTCACCAGTGTCCCGGGATAGATTTCATGTACCCATTCACACTGCAGAGCGTGTGATTTTTTATGACCTCCGTAACAAAATACTTGAATTTCTTTGGATTTCCTCCGTCTTTCCTTTTCTTTTCTATACATTTCTTTTGTATTTCTTTGTTTTTCTCCTTCTTTCCCTTTCTTTTCTATCATTTCTTATATAGTTTCTTTGTTTTTCTCCTTCTTTCATTTTCTTTCTATCATTCCTTATGTATTTCTTTGTTTTTTCACGTTCTTTCTTTTCTTTTTCTATTTTCTTATATATTTCTTTTTTTTCTCCTTCTTTTCTTTAATTTTCTTCATTACTTATGTATTTCTTTGTTTTTCTCCTTCTTTCCTTTTCTTTTCTATCATTACTTATGTTTTCTTTGTTTTTCTCCTTCTTTCCTTTCTTTTCTATCATTTTTTTATGTATTTCTTTGTTTTCTCCTTCCTTTTCTTTTCTACTTTTCTTATGTATTTCTTTGTTTTTCTCCTTCTTTCCTCTTCTTTTCTATCTTTTCTTATTATTTCTTTGTTTTTCTCCTTCTTTCCTTTTCTTTCTATCATTTCTATGTATTTCTTTGTTTTTTCTCCTTCTTTCCTTTTCTTTCTATCATTTCTTATGTATTTCTTTGTTTCCACTTCTTTCTTTTTATTTTCTATCATTTCTTATGTATTTCCGTGTTTTATCCTTCTTTCATTCTCTTTTCTGGAAATTCTTATGTATTTCATTGTGTTTTATCCGGTGCTGTAAGCGGAGTGCCTTCACACTGAAGGCACTCCGCGGACAGTCGCGGGACTGTCCCGGTGCTGTTACTATGGTTTGAGTGCGATAGTTATCGGCGGTGTTATAAGCGGAGCGAAGTTATCCTGGATAGTTTATAGTGGGTCCGAGCATTCACACTAAAGGCAACACCGCTACAGTCGCAGGACAGTCCCGCGACTGTAGCAGTGTTTGAGGCCACTGTGAATGGGGTATAAGTTTGTGCCTATAAAATTGGAATTAAGGAAAATAAAAGAAAATAGATAGAGACATTCATACCAGAATTGAGAAGAAAATAAATTTAGATAGAGAAAATGTTAATATTGCAGCAAATATAATGTCAATTCATAGATATAGTAAAAGTAATTATAACAGAGGGGAAATGAAAAAATAAATATTTCACATTTATTGCTGACTTGTAAGAAGTAAACATAGAATTAATAAAGGAAAGATAAAGAGTAAGAGAGGGAGAGAGAGAGAGAGATGAAAGAGATGCAAGCAAGGTAGAGAGAGGGATAGAAAGAATGAAATAGAAATAGAGAAAGGGTCGGAGAGTATGAAGTAGATAGAGAGAGAGGGGGATAGAGAGTATGAAATAGAAATAGAATGAGAGAGAGGAGGGTAGAAGAACGAAAGAGAGAGAGAGAAAGAGAGAGAGAGAGACGTCTTTATGGATGCCTGGATTCTAAAGAGGTAGCTGATCCGAAGTCAAGGTCTTGAACACACTAGGTAGCAGTTCACTCCAATCACAAACTCAGTCAGGATAAACTTGATCACATAACAACAACCAACCCCTAGATCAGTCTCAAAGCTGTTTTCCTCTGAAAGGTCATACAAACATTCTCACCAGGTATACGCTGTAATTGACTTGTCGACCTGCTGACCGCTTTGCCAATCGACCGGTTTGCAGATTGAGCATGTCCGTAATCATGTATCCTGGTCAGTCGGTCAGCAGGGCTGGAAGTCCGTCTTCCTCAGTATAGATTAGCTATCTGTGCAATGCCTTCCATAGTTTCAAGCTTATCTCATGACATTTTGGTTAAACCCATTTGATCTATTATCCTCTTCGTCTTATGTCATTTGTCTATTTTCGTTCCATCGATTATTTCATTTTATTGATAAATTTCCATGTAGGTCTATAGTCTGATTACCATTTGGTCTAAAAGTAATGATGAATGTAGAGTCTTAATTATTGGTTTGTTTACAGTCATCTACTTCATATTTGATTTTTAAAGATAGAAAGAGATTTATCAAGGACTCAATTCTTAAAAGCTTTG
The DNA here is from genome assembly GCA_940671915.1 of Paracentrotus lividus. Lineage (NCBI taxonomy): Eukaryota > Metazoa > Echinodermata > Echinoidea > Camarodonta > Echinidae > Paracentrotus > Paracentrotus lividus. The sequence goes on from CALNVZ010002974.1 coordinate 362,222, forward strand.
CTTCCAATTTTCTTATAAATATTTTAATGTTTTGTTTAATTTAATATTTAATGAATTTAGGTATTTTAAATAGCTGTACAAAAAAAACCCCTGTAAATGATAATAAAGATGGGGATACTCCTTGTTCACTCTAGTTTGTTGCTAGGAGTTCCTTATCATTAGATCCAGTACTCAGGGAATTTAATATAATTTTTATCTTGGACATGTAGGATTTGTAATACAGTCTGAATACCTGTCATTTCTGTCTGTGCTCTCATTGCTTTCATCCGGAATCCCTACACTTCTCTTGATATTATCACAGCAAACAACTTTTTCTCATATTTCGCTCTCCAAAAAAAAAAAAAAAAAAAAAATCAAATATTCTTGTTAGAGCTGTATGTATTGAATGGAGACCTTGACTTTTTGATGATTTGATATCAGTTTATTTTGTGTTCTCACTGTTTCGTCCCATAATATTATTATAAGATCAATTCATAATAGTCTATCCCTAGGACTGACCCAGCATGCCCTGGGCTGGGGGCAGGATACTTTGTGATCTACATTAGTAGGGGGAGCCCAAGCTTGAACTATTTTCTGATTTTTAAACTTTCTTTACACTTCGCGTTCACTGAGAAACTAGCACTTTTCCCTAAGATGTTTTGAGGTAAAATACAATTCTCTACACACACTGATTGAATTTTTGTGATATTGTCCGAGAAACTAATGGATTTCTCAAAGAAATATTGTTTGATTTAACTGCAGGTTGGCTGCATGATCAAAAATTTCCTTATTGACCTAAGATAAATTGATACCCTCTAGCTATTATTATCAATCCGCAATATTTAACTAACTTATTCGGTTTCACATTACTTACTTTTAGAACAAGAAGTTTTGATTAAAATGTAAGTTCCGTTAATTTGACGATCCACATATCTGGGATTTATAATTAACTATGACAGTTATATAACAAATTCAGGGGCACTTTTAACTGGTTACTTTCGAAGTATAGTTTTCTTAGAATTAATGTGTCTAATATGGTTTCATATGAACTACATTCAAAGATTTTTTTTTTTTTTTGCTTTACACATTAAAGAAATTGTGTTTTGGGATTTATATATCGAAATATTGTAATATTATCAGGAAATAATGATATAACCCCTGTAACCCCTATTAGTGAAAACATTCATAATAATTTCACTCTTCAGAATGATGTATGAAGGAGTGACTTAGAATCTTATTGATAAGAATTTTTTGTTGTTGTTTTTTTTAACCATTTGGGCATAATTCTCTTCTCTTGCCATTTCTATAACTTAAGACAACATAAATTTGGGGCAGAATTTGTTGGGTTAATAGAATAATCCTCAATTTTTATGTTTTCTGTTATACAAAACTAAAGATTCAGTTCAGTGCAGTTAAGTTATAGGTCATGCCAAAGTTATATGAATGCCCTTATTAATTAACAATAGGAACCACTCCCACGTACGTGCCGATGACCGATTTTAAAGAGATAGCCTTTCATGATCAACAAGTCCCTATTAAACCATTATCCAGCTTTATATTTATCACAAAATCATTACCGTGAATAATGTTTTTAAGGTTAGGTATGAGAATTGCTGGCTTTCAAAAAGTTTACGCAAGGTAATCCTATTCAATTTTGCTTTTGATGGGGCTTCACAATACGGACCGTTAAATTAATTTTTTTTTCCGGCGTCACTGAATCTTCGCTGTAATCCTCTTGTTATTATGTTAATAATTTGTGTATTGAGAGCATGTTATGAGTGAGAGTCGTATTATCCCATAGCGGATCCAGGGTTTCTTGAGGGGGGGGGGGGGGAGGGTGGAGGCAAATCATTGATTCTTTTCAGATATGTGTATATCCCAAACATTTTAAAAGTCAAACCAGCCAAGAGTTCTGTTGGGGAGAGCAAAATTTTGCAAAAATGATAATAGCTTTTAAATCCATTGATGGGGGCATCTAAAAAAAAGCTCCAAATTGCTGATTTTAAGCATTTTTTCTAAATTTTGGATGGGGGTGGGGGGAGTAGCAAGCCTGATGAACCCCCACCCCCTGAATCTGTGCCTGTTATCAGGGAGGATAACTTCCTGTCACGTATAAACTAATATGTCAGAATGGTTTTAGGAGAGAGCGTGCATCCTGCTCCACTCCTATTAAAGATAACATTTAGTTTTAGTTGTGAGATTGGAGGAGAACTATCTCAAAGTGAGTGGGAAACGTTGTTTCCTGAATTTAACAAAATTTTACATCACCAAATTGTGCCTTTGAAATAATCTCATCAACATGGATCACTGAAATCAATAAAATTTTGAATTCACAAAGTGAAACCTCAACAATGCCAATTACAAGGGTATTATTAAATCATTGGTAGGTCAGTAGATCAGAAAACACCTTTATTTCACCAAAATAAAACAGCTTTATACTTCGCATTAGTTCTGGTAGATAATCAAGTCAGAAATCACTGTCTGATAATCTGTATTCTTGCACAATGGGGAAGTACTAAAAATGCATGGCTTTTGATATTTTTATTTTTCCTTTTTTGACATTTGTTGTGTTTGTGATTTTAATAGGTTTTGGAAAGAAATGCAGTATTAGTAGATAAGAGCTTATAATCGTGTTTCACAGTGGTTTGTCAGTGCGACATCATTTTACCCCAAAAGATACAATAATTTTATCTTCCTGTTAGAGAATAGATATCTAACCCCCCTCCAAAAAAAAAATTAAATAAATAAATAAATAAATAAATAAATAAATAAATAAATAAATAAAAAAAATACATCTCAATTTCTACCATGTGATATTGACAACCATGATTTTTCTCTTTCAATTTCAGAATTAAAAGTCTTATTTTATCTTCAAAATTGAAAAATTTTGAATATTGAAACAAATCAGAAAACCTGAGCAATGTTTATCATATTGAAGAGTGGATATTGATACCTTAGGCAATCATAACTTCAGTTGAAATTAAAATCACATTACAAATGTTTGTGTGTTCTGGGGTTCTGGAGTTTCACTAAACTAAAACAAAAAACTTCAAGAACAATTTGAAATGTAAAGAGCCATGTGGAATGCTCAAATTATTTGCAATTTCATTAGCTAAAGTTGAAAAAGGGGAGATATTAATTATCCTTATTATTATTGACAAAAATGGTTAATTTCAATGATTTTTTTTTAGCAACAATTTAATTGAGCTTATGGGATAATACAATTAAACCCCATGAAGAATTTGGGCTTCACAATTTGGTTTGTCATATTTCATGCCTTTTCATGATTTTTGTTTGTAGCTTACGAACGACCTGGGTGAAATACCCCCAAAAATATGAAGTTAAAAATACATTTTTTTTTTTTAATCTAAAATCAAGGATTGTGATCTATTTCAAAACTGAATTAAGCCATGGTGAAAATATATTAATATTTATGAGAATCAAATTTATTGTCCAGTGTGATATAGAAATTAAATTTTATCAAGCATAATAATCAAAGATTCTTTTAGCCTTGCGAGAAAAGGGTAATTAAGCTAGCTTTTCACAGGAGCACGTACATATGACATTAATTCATAGGACTATGAATATGGATCAGTCATGAAAAAATATGGATCATTCATTGAAAAATTCATACAATATCTCAATATTTTGTGTTTAGATGCTTATACATCTCCCTGCTGCTTGAAAAACATATCCCTAAAGAGATATAGAAACAGATAGACAGGGAGAGAGAGAGAGAGAGAGAGAGAGAGAGGGGTGGGGTAAAGTGGAATAGTGAATTGAGCGTTTGAGTACAGGATAAAAATTCAACTACTGATTGTGAAAATATAAAAGTGCAAGGTTAATTGATAATGCGAGAAGGACAGAAGAACGTCTTTCAGCCGAATCGCTAGCACTTCCTGAATAGACATAGATGGCCAGTGAACGTGGTAAAAGGGATGCGCATTGTAGGATTTTATATCAGGTCAGTGGTCATGCTATAAAACTAATTCAGAGAGAATATAGGGTCAATTTTATGCAATCCTATGAGCCCTGTAATTGATGGGGGAGATCAATGAAATATGTGTCAAAACCAAAATATAAGTGCTAACTCCCCTTGAACTGTTAGTGATGAAAAGACACTCAAATTTGGTTTACTACTACGCTAGTAGTAGTAAAAACCAATAAAACTGTATAAATCCCATAATTGAGATCATCAGTGGTAACTGCCATAGAAACCTTAAAATGGATTTGTTGTTGAACCATTGATGGCAGATATAGAGTTTACCATTTTTAGTTTTATGCAATGAAGCCAATGATGGTGTATACCTTTACAAAGGAAAAGGTTAGATCTCATTTCAAGTTTTTATATTGGTAAAAATTACAATTCTGATGGAATATGTCAAATCATTGATTAATGAGAAAATTAACAAGGCAGAGTCTGAATTTTGACCTGTTTTCCATAGGATGTCACAAATGTCTCACTTGTGCTTTTCTGTGTTGGGTAATTTTGTTTAGTTTTCATTCCTATGTACATTTGGCTGTAACTAATAAACTAAGGTATAACTCAAAATAACAATTCAATGCCCCCTTACAAATAACTTACCACTATGATGAGGTGTGGGGGGGGGGGTCTAATCCTGGGGTTAACTGATGATTCCTGCTTAATAAAACCTAAGTCAAGTCTAAATCTGATCTTCATAAAGATAAAGTGATATAGATTTGACCGGAAATTGTGCTTCAGTACCAACAATACAGAGAGGTAGCTGAAGATGAATAGAGAAAGAGAAATATCAAGATAAAGAAAGAGAGTGATTGTACATAACTTTTGAAAAGGAGGTTATAGAGAAGAATTAAAGAGATTTGATATTCATTCATAATAAATACAGAGAAGTGGAGCGTGACACTGGAATACAAGAATAAATTCATGGAATACCTAAACAGGTCTTTGAACTGAGGAGTTGCACTTTTCTGACATATTTGTGATATTCTGATACAAAATATTTGTGGTTTCTGATACTTTTCAAGGAATGCCATAAAAGTCTGTCATATAATATTTTGACATCATAGATCATATCTCTGTCATAATTTGGCTCAATTTCAATGCTTTTGACAATTCATTTGACATATCTCTCTGATGATATTTGTTATTTATTATTATGATATTATTTTTTATTCTATAAGTGATAAGTCCCTTATTTGCCACTTTCTTAGTCAAATTTGTTTGTATATAAACAAGATACAAAATCTGCTCATTGTGAAATATCTGACTTTCTTCAGTTGTGTATCCAAAAGTTGATCAACATGTATCTGTCCGTGACGTACAATCACCAGCATCTGGTTGTCGCGTACGTTTGGGTTTAGGGGTCAAGCGCTAAACACGACTAATTTGGATAATGTGCTTGAGTTTGATCTTCTTAATAATTGGGTAAGAGGGCATAATATGTTATGTGCAGGAAGGGTGGGGGGCATCGCCAACTGAATAACCCACAAATTAGATTTTTTTTCAACTTTCAAGAATGAATAGTATACTAGTAAAACAGTCTCAAAAACCCTTTTCCAAAGAAAAAAGTATGCTCTATTGTAGAACTGATAATACAAAGTGTATTCTGCAAAGGTCACCTTATTTCATGAGATGATATATGTGATGCGTCACGTCGAAATGAGAGACTAGTCGCGATTTTTGAAATCCATTTTATTTGATATTATTGATCCCTGAGTCATTGCTTGAATTTGATATATAACCGACTGTAAAGAGTAAATAGAAGTGGAGATATTAGCCTCTGAACGCGAGGAGAATTGTGCTCTTGGAATCGAAATCAAGAGAAAAACGTTTGCGAAGTTGACTTCCGTTTGACTCCGCGCCAGAAAAATAAGAACATTTTGTCACCGCTCTACTCACCGAAATGCCCTAGCAACCACTTGTTACAAAGGTGAAACGATTGACCAATGAGGAGGCTGCATTCAGGTATACAGAAACAATACTCGTCCGTCACGCATGATCGAGGCAAACGCAGCAAGCGGAAACAACGGCGATGTTGGCTAAATAACATTCAATCTTCTCCAAAAAAAAGAAGCTGAATTTGGTTAGTTGTTTATATCTTCGTCAAATAAATAAAAACGTCATGCTCTTTCTAATTGTTTAAGAAAAGTGTTTACCAATCCTGGCGCTAAATTATTAGAAACAAAACTATTTTAAAACCTTTTTGGGTTTTATTCCGATGTTTGCGTGCGTTCTTTGAATGTCAATCGCGTATACTCTTACTCATTATAAAGCGAGTCATTTTGATCTGAACTCTGTTGGAAATTTTGAACATAATAATGGTCTATAGACTAAATTATTCTTGTACAGGGGCTTATGCATTTTGTTTATATTTCTTTGAATAAGTATATGATAGAGATAAGCCTCCAAAAATGTTTTAATAAATATTTGCGCCTCACGAATGTATTTAGAATTTCTCTGATCACGTTTTATGAGTGGCTAGGTTAGCTTAAGACAATGAAAATAAAAACGTAAATGATTTGCTCGATCTCTTCTTTTATTGACAAACTTGTTACCAGTAATAAGAAGATATTAATAATTTTAGAAATGAATTATTTTAAGAGTAAATTGTATTTGTTTCGTCGTGTTTAGTAAAACGCTACTTTCTTAAACACGTTACTTTGTAAAATAAACTGCAGAAGACTTTAACCTAAATACTTGTATCAGAAGTATTATCACGTCACCTCTTTTGTATGCTCTATGTTTCCCTGATGGAACCAAATTTGTTTATAGGAGGTTTTAATTTCCCATCAGGACAACAGATATCGCGGCCCCTAAAATAAAATGCTGAAATTAACATTCATTTGGATCCAGATAGCTAAGTCAAGCAATAAGTAGCTTTTCCCCACATAACCCTCTCCCCCCCGATTGTTAGATTTGACATTCGTTTGCGTGCTCCGCTATCCCGGATGAAACAGCTTTATTCACAGCAGGTTGTGGCATCGCACGCAAAATTTCTGAGTGCAGCTAGCTAAAGAGAGTTTAGTTCGCTATTCGCTCACGTCACAAAAACGAAACAAAAAGCCAGTTGAAATCACACATCACATGACAAAGCCATGCGTTGCTAAGGGCGGAGCTAAACGGAGAGGGGAAATGAGCGTGGACGTTCGCTTGTATGTCCGGAAAAAACACTCGCCGAAAAACTGCTTTCTTACCACTTTCCCGTTATCATTTTCACTCATTTTTTTAACAGAGCAAAGATGAAGCATGGTAGAACCAGAAAATCAAAAAAAAAATTTCCTCAAAATTTTGAGTTTTTTATTAGTTTGTCGATTTACTCGGATCTTTGATCTGCGACTTCTCTCTCATTTCGACAAGACGTATCACATATGTTAAAACTCAGCTTATGTTTTGGAATTTGCTTAACACATTTCCATCACCATGTAAAAATAACATTGTATGACATAAGCTTTTTTTTTGCACTGATAATTGTAAAGGCAAGTTTTGGTTTGGTGTGTAGCGATGTTACTGAGGGTAACTTCCCCTCTCATATTGGCGGATCCAGGGGGCACAAGAAATGTAACCTCCCAATATTTTGGAAAATATGTACAGGCCCTACATGTTAATTGCGAAGAAATTGGGCACAGGACATATTTTTTGGAAAACATGCATCTTAGCGGTAAAGAAATTTCCATCTGCAACCCCCTATTTTTTTCTAATTTTCTGGCTACGCTGCCCCTCTCAGCTTATGCTCTCATGACACATACACTTGCATGATTGACACAGGAGAGATGGAAACTGGGAATGGCAGATATCTATCACCAGTGTGGTATGTATGCTGTGCTGGTTAATGTTTAACAGAGCAACAACAATTTCAACATTCCTGTCTCTATCGTCCCCGCAAAGTTTGTCAATCTGTTTCCCTCATCTTTAAGATTCTTTCATAGCAGGTAATGATGCTGTAGGTGAGTGAATGTTGGCAGACAAACAAACAAACAAATAAATAAACATACTCATGAATTGGAATACACTATATCAATCTGTTTCCCTCATCTTAATGATGCCGTAGGAGATTAAATGTTGGCAGACAAACAAACAAAGCATACAAACAAACAGACAGACACATGGTTTGGAACAAACCATATCAATCTGTTTCCCTTATCTTTAAGATTTTGTCATAGCAGGTGATGATGCCGTAAGTGATTGAATGTTGGCAGACAAACAAACAAATAAACCTACAACGTAAAAATATATACCTCGTTTACATTGTGACTCGGGTTGCGGGTTCGACACGGCAATTATGCTCGACACGGCAGTTTTATGCCATGTAAACGGGATCACTGTGATCCGCGACCCGAGTTCGACAAGCCTTTTTTGCCTCGCCAAAATCGTATGTTTCAATCAGGGAGGCGGGTTCAACATGGCAATTTTTCTGTGTGTAAACAGAAAATGATAAAGGTTATAAACATTCACATGCACAATTGTTGTTGCTGTTTTTAGATTTTACGGTGCTGTGATTCATAATATGAATATTTACACCATATCAGACCTAATTACATGGCATCACAACAAAGCGTTTACCTCTTGGAAAGGGACATGGGCCACATTCCTCCTCTGTCCCTTCAATCAAATAGTGCCAAAAGAAGAAATCAAAAGTAGCAAAGTATTGTGTGCATTAGTATGAGAAAAATATTCAGTAGGACTTATTTTCAAGTTAAAATGTTAACAATAACATGGAAGGCCTATATATACAGTCGGTGTTAAACAAAAATGGTACAGTCAGGAAAAAAATAATTTAGGTGTGAAATCTTTTCAAATATTGTGTGTATGTGGTACCAAATTAAAGCCAAAAGATTTTTCGTGCTGATGCACTTGTACCATTTTATTTGACACAGACTGTATATCATGCAAAAGGTAAATGATTAGGGATGAAAAAGAGAAAAGGAAATTTGTTTGTAAACATGTTCCATTTTATTTTCAAAGTTACCTAATTAAATTGAGTGATACATAAAACGTGCTTTCTGCAATCATCTCCTTTGGTGAAAATATGTTAATGATAGTAGTCCATAATAAGCTTTGTGTGGTATAAAGAACCAAGAATGTTGAAAAGTTGAATGAAAATTTTAAAGAATGGTATCATGACTAAAATCATTCAAAGTCGGTTCATATTAAAAGTTGAAAGAGATCATGAGCGTCAAATAAAATGCCATATTTTTTATTTTAGTATCATACTTTTTACTCCCTAATGCATAACACTTTTGCACTTTCTTTATTACAAATAATGAAAAGTATCCATTTTCCATTTGAATAGATAATGCGAAATATAAAAGAGTACATCTTATTACATTTTCGCTTGGCATATCTAAGAAATGCCATGCTAACCTTGAGATATATCTTCGCACAGCCTGGCACAAAATGTATTTTCCAATTTGATTTATTGTTGCTATACAAACCTCAAGAGTGAAATTTTGATACCATATATAGTCAACAGTTCGAGTAGCTGGGGAAATTAGCATAATTATTCTCCATGAAACGTTGTCAAGTGCATTTTAGATATCTTCCGTCTTTCGATTCCATGTTGTTTTTTGGAAAAAGGGTTTCAAGATTTAACTGGCAAGGAAACAGGAAAGGTCAAATGGTCAATTATTAAAACCGCTAGTTGAGATCTGACCAACAAGGCGCTAGTTACCCCTGACATTGGATTCAGTTGTGATTCAGCACATTAAGTGGACACTCTCCGCACCCCTAGGGAGCATTTCAGCCTTGTGCGCACAGTGAGAAGCAATAAGTGCTGGCACTAGGGATTGAACCCACAAGCTTTGCATCCCAAGTCAAGTGGTTACACCACTCTACTACGACACTTCAAAAAAATAAAATAATAATAATAATAATAAATGTTTGTGGGGAGGGGGGGGGGTGAGGAAATATCATTGTCCCCTTTGCAGCTGTCTAATAGTGATCTACTTTTCAATATTCTATGTTCTACCTTTTCTTCATTTTAAGATCAATTACTAATTACCTGCGTTCATGAAAAAGTAACCACATTCTAAAAGATATACAGAAATGATAAATTACCAAATACGTATATAAATTTCTTATAAATATCTTTATACGTCAATCCAAATAAATTGAAAAACAATGCAATTAACAAAATTGTGATCGAAAATTTTTAGAATTACATGTTCAGAACATATCAAAAACTTGATCCTTATGCTTTGTATTCTGACACTGGGGCTAACAAATTATTCATCAGTTGGGCATGAATTGTGAATATTTCATTGTATCATACCAAAGTCTGATGCCTGAGACTACCACCTCAATCCCTCTCCTCCCCTTGATGGCTTTAATGGTCTGTTGTCATTAACCATTAACAAGTTACCATGGCAACACAAAGTGTGAGATAAATACTCGCCACAATGCTTATCTGCCCGCTGAGATGGAGGTTTATGTCTGAGAGGTTTTCATTTAGATTGGCTTGTTTTGGTTGCAATTCTCATTAACTCATGCATTAAATAAGAAACATGGTGCCTGAATACCACTCAGTAAAATGACACAATGTTGTCATTATTTTTGCTTTCAGAGTGTGATCTTGACAGAGATGACTTGTTTTATATACGTTTAAAGAGTAATGATCCACATCTTGAAACGATTCAGTCATTTAGTGCATTGTCATAAAAACAGTAATCTCAATCTCTCTTTGTGTTGTTCTTTGGTGCCCCCACCCCCCCCCCCCTTTGGTAGTATTTTCCTTTTCTCCCTTTGATTTTTCTTATTTTTAGTTTATTTTTAATTCTTATTTCCTTACTATTGACATGTTGTATGATAATCAACAATAAATGTTCATATTCAAGCATGAATACATACTAACATGAAACAAATATTTAATAAACCAATTTGGTTTTAACGATTTCACCTTTCCCTGCACCTATCACTTCTGACCTCTATATTAATATTTTCTTCTCCACAAAACGCCCATTCACAAAAACATGTTGATTTCAAATTCCATGCTAGTGACTTTGAAGGGCTGGACTGCACGGTTCATCAGTGGAGAAGGGGGTGTATTGTTGATGTGGGATATGCATGATTACTAGGCTGTTGTATCCTATCTCTATCTACCCTCAATATCACCCCAACCCTTCCATTCAGAAATTCTCAAAAAGCATTTTTTATCTCTATATTGTTACAAAATATGTCACTTTGGGCTTAATGATTTGTAATCGAGATAACTTATTTATGATGCTAAAGGTGCATTCCTTAGAGTACAAAGTTGTGACGTTTTTGACAGCATATCTATCTATTATATTGTCATACGTTTGATTTTTTATTTTTTATTATTTTTTTTTGAGGGGAGGTTTGACAATTGAGGATTATTTAAATGAAAGAAGCAAGTGAGTTCTTCTTTTTGTTGGTGTATTTTGTTTTGTGCATAATATAGCGTTAACGTTTATTAAATTAGTAATGAAACCATCCTGACATATTTCATTCAACAGTCATTTTGTTGACTTGTGTGTATCATTATTATATTCATTTTAGTGTTAATATGAGAGTGCAATATAAATGAGGGGCTGAATTTTTATAACCCAATGGTCCAGATCTCTCTCAAACCCTACCCTCATCACCACATTGGTCCATACTCGCTCCTGAAATTATCCCGCCCCCCCCACCACTACACCCCATCACTACAACCTAGTCCATCCACGCTCTAGCATTACTCCCCCCCCCCCTCCCCTAATCTCACCCATGCGTTGCCTGCTAACCTTTGATTCAAAGTATTTGTCATCACCCCTCTTCCAATTTGCATTCTCTATCCCTCCCATCCTAGACTATCACTATAATACCATTCATTCCTGTCACCGGCCACCCCTCCCCTGTAACTCCCGCACCCGTAACTCATCAAAGTGAGACACTAATTGCTGATTACTCCTCTTCACTTTTCATGGTTGTCAGTCTAACGATGCCATAATCAGTCCCTACTCTTTGCTAATGCGCTTTATTCCTTTCCCCGTACAATCTAAGTTTATGTCTTTTCAGATTAGGACGTGTTGTGCATCATTCAAATATGCATCAGCATCCTCTCCATAGCCATCATTTTTAATTTAGTTTAAAGCTATCATGTCAAATTAAAACAAAATGACAGAAACAATCTCTTGTAACAGAACCAAAAAGCAAATAATGTATAAAGTTGTCAGTTCTGATGTAAATCAGCAAAGTATAGTGGTATAAACTTCATTCCTTATGTTCCTGGAAAGTGGGCTCTTGGATTTTTAATTTTTGTTTTAATTTTTAGTACCTGTACTAAAATAAAGTTGGAGACTAAAGATTGCCCCCTTTTTAGGAGAACATTAATTTCTGGAAGAGCCAATATTTATTTTTTTAAAATAAGAAATATGTGCAAGATTCAAGAAAAGTGGAAATGAATTACATAGTAGGTTTGATATGTTTTTGTTCTTGTTTGAATGATCATGGAAAAAGCCTATACTCAAAGTTAGGGAAGACATAATTTAACTGGGTAGCATAGTTATGGTAATTATTTTAAGATTTTAACCAATAAAGAATTAGTTCCTGGTAATCAATAATTTTATAATATTTTGTCGTTGTGGGTTTCATTATTTAAAAAAAAATTGTTTAATTGATTAGCACTCTCATCACAAACAGTCATGTGAGTTCTTTTAAAGTTAGGTATTGCACTTTCAATTTCAAGGGTAGAAATATGATTATATTCAAAATAATTTATCCAATAAAAGATACCAGTGGTATAGTATGCATAACTTGACTGGTATACTGAATAGAATTTATTAATTAATGAAGAGAATCATTTTCATATCCAATGTAATTTATTCCCAATCTTTGTAGTTTTATTTCTTTTAACCCTATGAGTAATAAATCTTTTTAAGCTAGTTCATCAATGAAATATTAAAGATATGATTTTTAAGTGAGAATTGACCATGTAAATATTATGTCAATAACACAGGAAGCTGCCATGTGACTGAAAATCATATGATCAGCATTTCAATAATAAAAGAATGATAATGGATTGCTAAACAAGAAGAGAGAGAGACAGAGAGAGACAGACAGACAGAGAGAAGACAAGAGAGAGAGATAGGAGAGAGAGATGGAACAATAGTTTGAAGATGAATATTCTCTACCAATATGCAAGTAATAAATTGTAAAATGAAGTGTTCCCTAATTTTCAAGTTATTTAGGGAGCTGCATGCAAGATGGCTTTGTGAAGATGTTTTAGCGTGATCAAGGAATATGGGGGTGGGAGGGGAGGGAGGGTGGGGGGGGGGGTAGGGGTGCCAAGTAATTTTGTGACTTTGTTAGAATTTCGAATGTCGCTGGTGCCGTACAAGATTAGCAAAAATATGAAGATACATTAATGTTATTGTAATAATTAAATCAGTGCTAATGTTTATGAATCATGCGCAATATGGGCGCTGATCCAGGATTTTGGAAACAGCGCAAATATCAGCTTATGTGTACACTGTGTGTTCTAAAAAAAAATAGAGGGTGCCCGTCCTCTTGCACCCCCATCTGGATAACCAAAGAGAAGGTGAAAGTGCATTGGCCTAGAATGGGAAATTTTTTAGGGGAATCCGTGCCAAATATACATTGGGATGTTGACTTTCAATGCCAGCTGTTACTGGTAAATTTCAAGTAGCAGAACAAGGGAATGGCATCAGTAGGGAATAATATTACATATGGATAATAAAACTAAAAAAATTGCCCTTAATATATTTTTGTGTATATGCTGGTATGATGGTGCATACTAATGAAATGTGAGATATTACGGCATCAATCTATACATGATCAGGATTATTTATATTCTAAATTATGTATTTTTTAACGCTAAAATGTACAAGCCTTTCAACCTTTATATGGTAACATGGTATTTGTTTACAGTCTGTCCTGTCTCACTTTTCCTCTCTCTCTCTCTCTCTCTTTTCTCTCTTCTCTCTCTCCTCTTCTCTCTCTGCTCATCTCTCTCTCTCTCCCTCTCTGTCTGTCCTCTCTCTATATATATATTATATCTGTCCTCCCTCTCACTCTTTGTCAAGTATATGCATTAATATGACATTTCCGACATTCTCTTTTCGATTGCCTGCCTCCTACCTTCTTATTCATCTCATTTCTCTATCTCCCTTTCTACCTGCACTCTCGACTGCCCTTCTGCTTTTGCTCAATCATTCTTCCACACTTCATATTAAATATGCAGAGAACGCAGAGTGACTTCGATCAGAAAATAGGAATATACTCTATATAAAATGGACTGTTCCGCAACGAGCCCATCACTCCCACACCGGTTTGTTGAGTTTTGTGAGGGATGTTGGTTCATCTAGTGACAGCTTCAGCAGTAAACCATTGAGCGGGCATGAGCATTCTTAGGTTTTGGCATGACAACAAATCATCACCATCTACACGAAGATACAGAGTAGTCCCTCATCATACCACAACTTACCTTATTCTTGTCCTTGAGAAAACAAAGTGGGAAATGAGATGCCTTGGTAGGCAAGGAGAATGATATTCAATGTAAAATTTTGCTCAAGAATTTCATATTGATGTTAAAGTGTTAAATTTATCATGTACAATATTTCAGGTTTAAAGACTATGTGGTGCTACATTTTACCTCTATGATAAATTGGTAAATATGCTGAGAATTATTATTTCATTATATTAAAAAGCTCCAAATTTAGGCAGCTCAAATGCGTTAGATTGAGGCACCCCCCCCCCTCCAAAAAAAAAAGGCAAGATTGGTCTTGATATTAGTTTGAAATCATTTGTCTTGTTATGATATCTCTGATTTAAAACTTATTGGACACAGTTATCACCATTATGTTTTGATAGCAAACATTAATATAGATATATTGACTGCTATGAGAGGAATAGTGGTTTTATAGGCTCAAGGGGACCTCCCAACCTGCTATGACCCGAGGCGTAAGCCAGGCCTGGCTAAAACTATGACCAGACTTTTGACCAATGAGATGAAAGCATTAGCTAACATTCTTAGAATGAGGTATATAATATGTCTTATTGAAATTTGAATTTATATTGAATACATTCTTGAAATTTCATTAAGTATTTTTATACATTTTAAGAAAATGACCACTACTGATATTAATCTCGATTTTTAGGTGTGAACGGGAGGCTGATGATTAACGTTTGCTCTTGGGATTGTGGGAAATTTATACTTTCAGTGATGCGCATATGTACCTCTGACGAACGCTTAAGATGTAAGGAGAGCGTGACATGGTTGTATTTGCTAAAAGGGTTTCTTTCCATTTGAACTGTAGTCCCTTATGTTGATACTGGTGCTGGTGGTATCTGGGGACTGTCACTTTAGAAAGTGAGAGTCAAATTGGGGGAATGGACTTGGATTGCTGAGGCTGATTTTCAAAAACCTCATTTGAATAATACCTCCCTTGATTTATAGCGGCTACCACAGCATTTTTAAGATGATAATGTTTAATAATACTTTCGTTTTTATTGAGTGAAGTGTAGAAGTTTCATTTTTATAAATTCTGTTTTATGCACCCAATTTATAGTTTTCATATTCTGTCTTTCTACAAATTCTATGTATAGTCTCTAAAATATTATAATATTGTAAAAATTACCAATCATCATTCGTAGGCCTACCACAGTAATTTCTGTTTATATCTGTAGGTAGCTTGTGTTCCCAGCAAAGTTATATTATATATATATATATATATACCGATATACAAAGAAAGATATTTGTCTTTGTCAATGAAATAGCCAATGTACTCACATAATAATAATAATAATAATAATAATGTGATTTGTATTGCGCACGTACTAGAAATGGAATGGGAACGAGGGTATGGGCCCCCATCCCCCTTACCACTCATCACCTTACTTATGCTATGATCAGGAATATGTTCTGTCCCCATCAACAACCCCCCCAAAAAAAACAAAAAAACAAAAAAAAAGTGCTAATAACAATAATATTAGAGCAAGTATGTTTGACTGGAGGTTATTGAGATTTCTTTTTCCAAAAATATAGTATCTGTCTCTTTTGAATTTTCAGTATTGTCTTCATTTATAATATTTCTGAAAAGAATAGCAGCCACAATCGTGGTTCTGTATTTATCTGACTTCAGAAAGTATATTTGGGGGATGCAAATGTTGATGAGAGATTTGTGAAAAGTCAAAAGTTATGAAGATTGATAATATGGAGTAATATGATAGGACCATAGAAATTATAAACAATAAGTAGTCATGAATGAGTTGAAGATACTTGCGTATCGAACATGTGCAATAAATTCCATTGAGCAACCAACATAAATGTATATCGCCTATTTGTTCATTGATGCTTTGAATGAAATTTATTGTAAAAAAGTGCCCAGAGTTCATATCTTTTGGGTTATGGTGGTGAAAGCGAAGTTCATAATATTGTTAACTCAATTCATTTATTTCCACATTAAAAAACATATTACAATCGATTTGTCATACTTTCTTAAACATATGTGTGGCGGGATTCGTGAAAAAAGCTCAAGAAAGCTTGTTGGAAAATAATCCGCCTCAAGTTACAAAAGTATATGTTTATATATTTTTACAAACCATTTGGAGACCAATTTATGGGTTAAGGCCGTATGGTTGTGGTATCCTAGTTGAAGTAATGTTGTGATGATGATATGATTCGATGATGATGAATGTGATGATGATGAATGATGATGAGATGATGAATGAATTATGACATGATTTGAAAATTTCAGAGCATTTTTTGGAGCATGATGATGTGATGGTGGATGATGGTGATAATGATGATGATGGTGGTGATGGTGATGATTCATGATGATGAATGATGAATCATGATGATGATGGAAGAGATGGGTGGTGGTTGTGGTAGAAGTATTGTCCTAGTTGAATTCATCTTGGATGAGGCAGGCATGAAAAACTGAATCATAGTTGCAAGCGATAAAGAAAATAATTTTAATTGGTCTCTCATGGATGAGTTATGTATAGACTGACGATGGATGTAGCCACAGGCTTTGAACAATCTGTTAGAGAATCATATTTGTACTTGTTATGATCTGTCTGGTATTTTAGTATGACAACACAGTTCTAAGCGTAATTATATGTTTCTTAAGGGGAAATAAATTATTCAATTCAAAGATTGTCTTATGAGTTGACTTATTTGCAATTAAATACTCACCATCTACTACCAGTTAATGATGAGGAGAATGGACTGGTCCATTATCCCCCACTCATCGGCACTCCAGGGTCTCGTATCAATTATACCCTCGATACACGCGCACGCCTTGCATCTATTCAGCTTATTCAGACAAGAAAAATGATTTGTTTTGACGAAAGGGACATCGACTCAAGAAATTTTAGTTCACCGTAATTGAGATACAAAGGCCGTAAAGCTTTATTATTCGATCTGGTGTCTGCAAAATCTCAACAGAAAAGAATGGATCATAAATCTTTTATGCATTTACTGGAATGCCTTGGTAAAATACATCTCTACAGAACAGATACTGCCTTTAACCTCTTAAATATGTTTGATTTAAATTTGCATAGTCCTCCTTTGAGCCAATATTTCAAATATCCAAAAAACAAGAAAATGGCATAAACTTAGAAAATAGCCAAAGTAACCAATGCAGGCTTTTTTAATGCCGTGAGTTTTGCAATTAAATTGGAACTGGTTTCAAAATATTAAGTAGAAACAGTCCTTTACTTTCACGTTGCCTTGTAGATAAAAAAAAATATTTAAAACCCTTTTCCTTTCAATTGTATAAAGGCCAATAATAATTTAAATGATTTCATCTCAACATGACTTTCAGCAAATTGAATTTGCAGTTACTTTGAAATAAGAAATATTTGAATATACATGTTAACTTCACTTCAAAAGCGCCACACTCTTACTTCAATTCAATTTTAACCTTTAAACTTTCAGCTGACCTTATGGAACTGAATTAAATATAATAGAGCAAGTCGAGGCTCCAGAGCTTAAATATTTAGATAGAGCGGTCTAGTTGTTCTGTTCTTTGGTTATTATGTTTCAAATCTCAAGATAAACTTAATCTAGAATAACCTATCAAAAATTGCCTTGATTTGTAGCATTTAACAAAATTTCTGTTCTCAGAAGGTTTAGTCGAGATAGCATTTTCATGTGAAACCCCTGTGTCAACTAAACTCCTTTATAATGCAAAATTGACAGTCTCCATATTAACCTAAAAGTAATGTGTAAATCACAGCACTAAAAAATAAACCTATTCCAACTTCTACATCTTGAGAATAATACTACATATGGAAATATAATTCCATTACAATCTACGTCCAGAACTGCCAAAGTAAATCTGTCATTGCAAACCCACGTTAGATCAAATCCTGATAAATTTTGCAGAAGTGGAATAGAAATTTCTAAATTACCCCGTGGTCTTTGCCATGCAATTTGCAAGACAAACATAATTGTGTTTTGTTTTAGTCTCAACCAAACTTTTCTCTTGGACATATAATAATTGAAAGCGTTGTATTCCAAAACAACCTAGTGCAAACACTCTAGTGCATTTCAATTTTAATGATATTAATTTCGACAAAAACTTAGCTACTGACTTGGGGCAATAATTCTGGTTAAAATTGTTAACAATCACATCAACATACATTATGTATTCATGTGTAATAACAGACCCTCGTCTTTCAATAAGTTTTACCTTTCCAAAATTCTATAATTTGGGTACTTTTTTCAAACAGATAATTTCATCCCCAACAACTGTGGAAATATGAACAACAAACATAATTTCATTAATGCAACACGTGATTTTTAAATACAACGACATCCTTGTTCATAACTTTTATCCCACTTGAAAAACATGAACAGTGACTGGGAGCGGGCAAATACTAAGCACACCAGAAATGATTTATTTACAATATTTTATGGCAAATGAAGGTTAACCTGATTCATTTCGGTTTCCCGGACTTGAGGCCGCAATTCTATTATGTCTTCAATTTAAAAGTTCATATTAATTTTATGAGTTCTATGTCCCTTAGGCTTGTCTTTAACACTTACTTCTGTGGCAGTAAACTAAAAGTCTTCATTCTAGATAATCTTGTTGGTAGCCAAAAACAGGGCGAATTAGCGTCCATAATTTCGGCTCCACAATCTTTTCTCCGTAGTCTGCCTGCCGGTACGTTCTCATGCGGACTAAAAACAATGGCAAAAAAGCGAGAACCGTATACAAACTTTCACATGACTGGGCATAGTCGCGTTTATGTGCCCCTCAAAATTAAAGAGGTTAAAGCGAATGTTCCTAGCCCAATTTTTCCATGACATGAATTCAAAACTAAATCTCTTTCGCCTCTGCGAAACATCCTCCCCTCCGCCAATGAGGGGAATTCGCCCTCGATGGATCAAACTAACTACACGTATATAAGTTAATCTTCATAAACCCTCTAAGCTGGTTGAATTAACACATTAACGAATTTTCCAGTTATGGGACGTCCTATATTCCCCGCTGATTGGTGTCTTAACCCCTTCCATTACGCAATTTACCATCCTGGTCGCCAGGGAAAACTTTTTTTTAACTTTTCGTTAACGCGGGCATAGTCCATATTCCCACGGTACATGCGTTCGCGTCAAGCCATCATCACGGGCGTCACCCTTTTACATCGGAGTTGCGGCGATCGGACGTTCCACTCCGACATGGTGGCTATGTGATGGAAGACATTCTCTGATTCCAACTGCTGATCCAACACTTCCAGAAAGAGTTTTGCGATCTCTTGGATTGAACTCAACCCGATGCCTCGGGTTCTGTTCCTCGAAAAGGTTGACCTTCTGTGCGCGACATGGCTGGATGCACACAGCCCCTAGGTTAAATTTTTACAACATGGGTCGTTAGGACAGAGGTAGTTTGCCGTCATCAGATTCCGTATGAGACTTCTTCCAATTGGCGCTGGAGTTGACAATTGGCAACCTTCTAAAGAAGACAGTGTACAGTTCAGAAGAAGGATGTCAAACCGTGTGCGCTCACAATGGCTTACTGAGACGACATGCTTGCAGGCTTTCAAACATGCGATTCTGCCGAGCATGCTGTGCCATTCAATGTGTGGTCGTGCGGCCCCTGGTGTAGTGAAATGCCCATTCTGGTTTTTTCTCTAAGCACAGAATTCTTTCAGTTGTGCTTTGGAACCAACCCTTTACCATGTCTCTCAGCTCTCTCTCTGCTCCGATGATTGGAGTTCCGGTTGTCCACTCTCAAGATTCTGGCTGTTGGCCTCTTACAGCAAAAAATCGTCTGAGAAATTGCATGAACTCCCATTGTAGAACAATCAATGCAAGTTCTAAGTGTAACAGCCCTCTGTGTTCAAGCATGTGCAGAACTCCATAATGTTAGGAACCGTTTTGTTTCGTCAACTTTCACTTGAAATCGGCCCAAATAATCACATAACTTATTGCCGTGTAGTGAAATGGTGGGGAGTATGGAGTTAGTCTCTGCTATAGGCAGAGTCCGCCATTCTTTTGTGTGCCTCTGCTTTTAATGATCAAATGCTCTGGCATGATGCAATCTGGAATTTTACAGTCTTTGCAAGGTGTGTGCTTTGAGTCCCAGTACTTTTCCTTCTTGCTGTTGCTGTGTGTGCTGCCACTCCATTTATGTCCAATTTCAGTCAT
>CALNVZ010002974.1:382816-398815 GCA_940671915.1 Paracentrotus lividus
GAACTGCTAAGGGCCAGAAAAGTGGCCCAAGGACCAATATTCCTGTTTTTCTTTAATTAAGGACTAATTAGGGCACCTAAACTTTGATAAAATATATATTCATGATACATATTGGGAGCTGCTCTCCTGCCTGTTGTGGAATTAAGTTCCAAAGATTTTCAGATCTACATTTGATATACCATCAAATATATGTAATCCTTACTTTTAAAAAATGTCAAAATACAAATTTAATTATGGGAGAGCAGCTCACAGTGATTTAAAAATAAAAAGGGCAGATATGAAAATGATCCATATTTGACGGGCATTTGGATACCTGTGAGGAGTGGGAGGCATAAACATTCATCATGGATACTTTGGATGAGAGATCATGATATCGCCTCTTCAGCGCTAGAAGGACAAACATTTCTATCAACATCATTCCTACCATTTCATAAAATTCAGCACATTTCTGGGGCTTGAAATGATAATGTGTGATGCAACCAGACATTGTGATGCAACCTTTAAGGGGAGGGTCCAATCTGGTATTTGTGATTTTTAAATTGAAATTTTTTAATATGAAAATAATCCATATTTGAGGGGCATTTGGATACCTGCGAGGAGTGGGAGGCATAAACATTCATCATGGAGACTTTGGATGAAAGATCATGATATCGCCTCTTCAGCGCTAGAAGGACATTCATTTCTATCAACATCATTCTTACCATCTCATAAAATTTTCCGCCCTTCTGGGGCTCAGTAGATAATGGATGATGCTACAATGTGTTCAACCTTAAAAAAGGGGGTACACCATGGAATCTTATTGGTTTATAGGGGCCTTATGTGCCTCTTGTGGCAATCAGTCTAATTATTACTATATCTTTTGGATGCAAAAGTGTGCAAATGTATAAACTAACTAAATCTATAAACTTTTAAAAAAAATTTTACAACTGCTAACTTCAACATACACGTACAGATGCAGACGTTCATAACATGTAATTAAGATGTATAAGTCATTGATAAAACTCAAGTAGATTGTCAAGTACGAAATTAAGTCTAAAGTTGAATGAGAGCTAGGGGTGTCACTTGATTGTTTTGATGGTGTGGGGGAGTGGGTCTGAGCATTTCTGCCAACAATTTAACTTAAATATTTCCAACAAGCAACAATTTTTTTTAACCATTTCATCAAGTAACAGAAGCTATCGCACACAGCCTTTGAATTCGAAATGGAATTCAGCACATACAAACAAAAAAAACTAATGGGGGGGGGGAGGGGGGGGGGGGTGTTGAAACCTTTTTCTACCTCTGAATGACCATAAATTCTACTTTTATATCTGTTGATTGTCCCTAGGGTAGTTATTACCATTTATACAGGAATAGTTCCAACCAATTTACCTCTTTAATCAACCAAAAGTGAAACCTTCCAATGCCAGTCATTATCTCTCTCATATCTTATCGTTTTCCTGCTCGTGAAAATAGGCAGCCCGTTGTATCGTGATTTCTCTTTGGCGGCTTCACCTTATTGTTGAGGAGATGATTACAGGGAGAAATGTCAGAGAGAAGAATGGGGGAAGACCATTAAGGAATGTTCATTTATTATCCGAAGAATGAAATGGCAGAGTGGGATTAGGAGAATCGATTCATTCCCGTCATCAGGACATTTTCATGCATCATTTGTAGCAATGTATTACCTTTTCATATGAAAGTAAGAAATATATAGATGAGAGAAAGAGATAGAGATAGAGAAGGGATTTAAACTATATCACTGACTAAATCACACAGTAGTGTCATGTGTTTTTAAATAGGTTAGTTGCCACTTGCCTCTATGGAAAGGTATTGTGGAAAGTGTTCCACATTACATTTCAGCTCGGTCTTCAGACTCATAACTTGGTGAGAAGTTATTGAAATAGAAATAAAGTAAACAACAACAACAACAACAAAAGAAGGTTAAAGAATTTAGGAGATATATTTCCATCTTGGAGGTCTAAAATAGGGAGACATTAACAGAAAAACTGTTCACCAATTGGTATTTCATAGTATTTTTTTCTTTCAAAAAATAAGATATTCCTTTCAGCTTCTCATCTATTTTGTGAGCAAACCTCTACATTATTTGAATAGAATATCGTCACAGCTATTATTGAATCAGGCCTTGCTTGTATGTGATTGAAAAAAATTCTCAAAAATCGTTATGTGAAAAATTCTGTTTCATTATGCCGCACAGTGGGCTTGTGCAAATACTCACTTCCCGCGTTGCATAAACAGATTGTATTTGCCTTCTTTACAGAAATCTGGCTTCATTCAATGTGGACCCTTCAAAATACAACACTGGGACGGTGGTACGGTGTTAGGCATTCAAACAGAGCTTTAAACCCTCAATGGCCTGAACTGTCAAAAGATTTTCGCACTTATTTCCAAATGGTATTCCTAAAGTTTTTTTCTCTCAAAGATTATTGAATATCTATAGATGGTGACATATTTACTTTTTTCGTGGGATGACACATTCTTGGGAAGTTGATGAACTATTCTGTGATTTATGAATTGGAAAGGTGTTGTTGTTGGAGGAAACCTTTCTTAAACATTTTGGTTGGTTCTCAGATACCAATGGATTTAAGATAAGTTCAACCTGAAGTAGGAAGTTAACTGGGTGGGGGAAAAATATTAGCAAAGGTTTGAAGAAAACTCTTCAAAAGAAAATAAAGTTATGAATAATAATGTTTGGAGTTTAATGTTACTTGTAAGCTGTTTTTGCATGAATTATGTACTCTAAATTTTATAGATAAGTCATTTTCATGATTCAAGATGAAGGAATAGATCAAAGTTGTAGAAGCATGTATGGAAATATAGATTTGATGATACATCAAATGCACAGGTGAAGTAATTAATAATTCCAGGTGGAATTCCCCTTAAAAATAGATAAAGGTGATGGTAAAGAGAGAAGTAAATTAAAAGAAAAGGGAACAAAAGGTTTCAAAGGAATTCCTAGTTATGCAACAATTGACCCTTTAATACTTTACAACAGTCATCATATCACAATTTTACATTTGAAATTTTTACTAAGCAAAGCCCTTCCCCAGATTGCAATATATATTAAAAATGCTTTAATGTTGACTTTAAATTAACACTATCCAATGACAATTTATTTTTCATTATTCAGGATGATTCCAAACTTTCCATCAATGATATTAAAATATTGTAATCATTCATCATCCATTAAGAAGATAAAATGACTGATTACGGCATGGGCCTGTGCCCAAATTGGCACATTATATTATTTACTCATGGCTAGTATGAAGGTTAATTGTCAATTACTGATTGGTTTATTTGTTTCCAGATTAGTGTGTTTGTTTTAACACATCTATTACAGACAAGCTTTATCCAGTCATATAGGCAGTAATATTTATCTATCAAAGAGAATAATGTGGTACAATTGAGAATATATTTTTTCAGTACATAAAAACAAGCAATGAAAAATATTGTCCATTAAGGGCCACAAGGAGATATATCTGGCTCTCACTAGATCATAGTAGATGATAATTAATTTATAGCCTTATAAATATATTTGAGATAGTTATAGATTTTACATTATTTCAGTATTGATTGGCCTACAACTTTATTTATATAGGGAAACGCTAAAATGTTTTAAGGATTTTTTGCCTCTTGGTGACATAATTAGTGCAGCATGAATTTATTGTGTCTCATATAAATTTGATAATATTCAAGTATGTCTTTAATATAGGATTACACTGCTCAAAATGCTGCATTCAGGGCTATGAAACAGGACTGGTTGAGTCGTTGAGGACTTGAGGTGATGCTATACAGGGCTTGTTCATAATACTGTTGTAATAAATAATTTTATATCTAATAAAGTTGTATTTCATCGTTGTCATTCTCTTCTTCATAATGATATTCCTATTTGTGAGCCTGAGAGCTGCAATGTGATTATCAATAAACATGTATCATTCTAATTCAATTATAAAAATAGGCTGGTGAAAATTTGTGAGCTTGTATTTTGTAACACAATCTGCAAATAAATATTGTAGCCTTCACAGCAGTCCCCCCCCCTCTCTCTCTCTCCATCTTTTTCTATATTTCTATGGCATTGTATTCATATTTTGACCCCTATTGTGTTATTCCCGTTGTGTTTTGTTACCTCAGTCCAATGACAACAGTGAGCCAATCATGTCTATATAGTCCATCGATTTAATTCACTTTGCCCGGGATTACTCGGTTGACCGTAAAATACAGCCATAACATTGAGAAGAGCTTTTATTCAGTCGCGAGAATTTTCCCAGCGTTACTAACTCGGTGTTAGGGTGTCGTAATTCACTGATTTTTTTTTTTTTTTACTTGCTTCTATTTTTATCCCACTCTTGCTTGAGTTAAGTTTGTATAAAATAGATTTGTTAGTCTGTTTTGGTTTCCCTTTTATCTATGATTCAATATTTTCTTTATATTTTCATTGATTTGGATTTGGTGATTCTGTTTACAAAATACATGCAATTTCAAGTCCTGAGGAGATCAAACAATTTTGTTGTATAGGTAGTAAACAAAACTCTGGAGTCTATTTTTTCACCACTATGGAGCACTAATTACATATTATGTAACTGATATGCACCTCTGGTGATAATTTTGTCTATGTATGAATAAATTATTATACAACTCAATTTTTTTCTTGTATGTGTACGTATTTTTGTTAGAATTGAACTAAATATTGTTCTTTGCTTATTGTCATCATAAGCACCTCTACCATCACCATCACCATCACCATCACCATCATTATCACCATCATTATCATCATTATCACCACCACCATCATCATCATCACCATTATCCTCATCATCACCATTATGATCATTATCACCATTATCATCATCACCATCATCATCATCATCATCACAATTATCTTTATCATCATCACCCTTATCGTCCTCGTCATTATCATCATCCATGGTGATCTGACAATTACTCTACCAACAGTTTAGTTTTTGGTCTTGGGGTTTAACATAGCAATTTTACCGGTGTGTGGAGTGATTTCTGCTGAGACATGTGTTATACAGCCAGCAGAAGACCATCAAGTAACTTGAGAAGTCTTTAGAGTGAAGCAGTGTAGGGGATGAATCATCATCTTCTATCTATACAGAATTCAAGTAGTCCCAGATGCATTTATCTCCAATCCTACTCTTCCTCTACGCTCCTTTAAATTCTTCCTGAAGATCACCTTGTCCTCTCATATTCGGAGCCTTTCAGGTTTTTATGCGTCCCTTCTAAGGCCTGGATTACATATCTCTTCGGGGCCAATACGGCGAGTAAAGAATGTCCGTTTTGCTCATTTTCGTACAAGTGCGGTTTGTACGAATATGGTCAAAAAAGCTATTTTTTACAATCCATACAGGCCCCTGGAAACGTAATATGTAATTCAGACTTTAGGAACAACAAGTCAAGTATGACTCACAATTTGAAAAATGTTCTGAATACCCCTTAAACAGGGATGTCTAAGCTACAACACATCGTTTCAAATATTAAAATATTGCTATCTTGAACCTACACTCTCTGATGAATGTTGTAGTGGATATGTACGTGCATCTGAGTGCGTCATAATCTTCACCATATCTACCCCTTTTCCATGCATATTCTATTTTTGAGTAAGATATGACGCATGCGTAATGAAATTCAGCTTCTTTACTTTTTCTTATCCGTTTATACTTCTTTATCATCACCATCAACATCACTAGCCTCATATCATCATCATCATCATCATCACCATCATCATCATCATCATCATCACCATCATCACCATCATCATCATCATCACCATCATAATCATCATCACCATCATCATTATTTTAGCCATTAATCACCAATATCATTGTCACAATCTCCATCATTACATTATCACCAATACTTCATTTTCTTTTTCAAACACATTAAATAAAGATCAAATGATCCCATCAGGTTTTCTTTTGACATAGTGTACTGACATTTTATTGATAATCAAATTTTTTACATGAAAATTAATAATTCTGATTTAAATACAAATGCATGTAAACATATTTTCATAATATCAATGACAATAATAATAATAATAATCATAAAAGAACCCGACTAGATATGGGAATCATAATCGATCAAAAGATTTCAAATTCATCAAACTGAGACCCATGTATTATTAATGAATATACTCCTCACTCTGTGATTTCTATTTATGAAATTTTGATCTTTCGGTTTTGATTCACTGAATATAAAGAGCTGGACGAATGTTGCTATAGAAATAAAGACTTACTTAAAAATAGTCTGCTATTCAGTGATGCCAAAGTGATAGAGAATAAATAATCTTTTTTTTTAGGGGGAAGGGGTGATTACCACAACATAAAAATATTGGAAAATACAAAATTATACAACATTTATAAGAAAAAGTGGGAATGAGATTTTTGTATCATGAAACTAACTATATTAAAAGTGATATACGTTTACGGGCAAGTATGAAAGGACAAAAGTGTATAATCATTATACTGATATGTATGTTATGTCTTCCAATTAATTCGACACGTATTCCCCTTAGATGACACGTACAAGACACATGCGTGTTGTTAGCGCTAAAAAGACACTAATCCATTCTCTGAAGTCAGTGTCTTTCTAACTTTGATATCATTCTCTCTCTCTCTCTGTGAAGACAAAATGCAGCAGTTGTTCTGACACACAAATTGAGGTACAAGAATTTGATGCATGAAAATAAAAAGACATTTAAAAAACACTGGTAAAATGGTACACAATGTATAAAAAAGTTAAAACTTATAAAAAAAAAGAATGATTACTGTAAAATATTTCAAGTTGATATGTAACTGTTTCCATTCAAACACTGGACTACCGATATTACACCATAATGAGCATTAATGTCTTGGGGTCTAATTGTGAACAATGCCTTTCTTGCACAAAGAGTTGTCAGTGCATACATGTACTATCTCATGCACAAACTTGTCTGAAGAAAGGATTACGATACATCAGATAACAAAGGTTGATTATGACATAGTAAAACTTATGTAGTTTATCCTATCACGATGGGAGTAGAAAATACAGAGTTGATAAAAAAAGAACAGAATTTAACGATCAAAAAGGTATTGGAATCATAACCTCTGAGTAAGAAGCATCACAATACCTTGATAAAAATCAACTTGTACGTACATTTCATGACATGATTCTTATAGCAATTATACACTTCACACTTCCATTAAAGACATATGTATTGTACACAGGCATTGTGGCCTTGTATCGTTTTCCTTCACAATTGCTTCTAAATTTGTTCATTTTGACAGTAAAACGATGACAATATTCCGCTTCACATTGCAAGCAATTTTCTTCCCATTCACAAAAGAGCAATATTTCAATCTGTACATTTCATCATACCTTTCGATCACTTTGTCATTTTAGGGTTCAAATGTGAAACTTGCTCTGAATATAGAGGGAATAATGTACAACGTATCACATCTTTTTGAACAGGCTGTTTGAGTTGAACTTGAGATAAAACTTAGTCATTTTAATGAGTTTGGGGGAAATTTTGAGTAAAAAAAAAAAACACATTTCAGTCAAAGGGTTTTAAAAATTAGGTAAAAGAAATAGAGTTAGCTGATATAGTGGAGTTCAATTACAACAACCTAAACGCTGATTTGGATAAAATACTTTAAAAATGATAATAATTATCCAGTAGATCAAGTAATACTGAATAAATGTCGCTTCTCTAATAAGAAGTATCATTTTCTATTTATCTAGAAAACCTACAAATCCCATTATACTAATTGCATTACTCCCTGTATTAAATGGAATGGTCAACAATAAATTCTAGACTTTCTAGAAATATTTTAATACTTACATATAGTGACATAAAACAAGTAGTTCTATCCCATACAAGATCATAATCTTGTTCTTCCCATATTTATTGTGGGTAGGCTTATGTATGATTTTCCCACTCTAGTTTTCTATATATGGGACTATAATCTAAAACTGAATCGGTATTCCATGGCACACAACCATCCCCATCTGTTACCACTTCAAAGCGTATTTTTCCACTTAGTAGACATTTTAAAACTTTTATTGTTTTCTAAATAATAGTTCCAGCTGCAATTCCATCATCCACATAATTTCATTGCTAATGTTCTAAATATCTTTCAAATATTTGATTGAAAATCAGTAACCTAGTCATCTTTCGTTTGGTCTGCAAAATAAATGATACAATTCTCACAGGGTCATTTGATCTACGCATCGTCTTTTTCTCTTTCTTTCCAGTACACAGGACGTTTTCATATATTCATATATTCATATATTTATATATATCTTTACATATATAGTACTTTCTCTTTTTTTTTCTGGTGACTTTCTATATATTACAAAATGAAATTTACAAAGATGAAATCGATTTTTATAATTTTTTTGTATCCATTGGATTGTTACATGTCTTTTTATTTTATTTTTTTAAATTTTTCTTTCGACTTTATCTTGATTTTTCAGTACATTCAAAAGATGCCCCGGCTTTCAACTTTAAAAAATCAACATTTCCATTTCTTTCACCATGTATACATGTATTTACATGTAACCAAGTCAAAGTTACATTACAGCTGTACAAATTCATTTTTCTTTCATCATTACACAACAGAAAATCTTTTTTGTTTTGTTTTTTGTTTTTGCTTTTTAAAATATATGTCTGAAACTTTAATTTTAAAGCAATTGAAACTTGATGATGACAGAGATTAATAGTTTTTTGGAGCAGCATATCTGATGGCCAAACACACACATTGTCATTTCCGATACTTTGCAAATGTTGACTTTGAATGCTTAAATAATGTAGAGGCATATCAGAACAATATTTGTTTTCCTAAAAGAATTTCCAAACTCTGCCATTCTCAAGCTCCAGCCTACAAAACTAAAGTTTGTTTTTTTTTTATTCAAAAAAATATTTTAACAGATATCTTTCTGAAGACAATTAAAATGACTTTATGTTACAAATAAAATAATTCTGAAATAAGGCAAAAAGGATGACTTCTGATAAAAAATAACTTTGCTTTCATAATATCTTTTACGATAAAAGAAGAACTTTTCCATTCACTTTCTTTCTCTGCCATTCACATTACTACACACTGACTTTTCTACATGCCTCCATGTACCATTATTTCACAGACAATACCATATTCTAGCTTTTATCAAAAAACATTAGTTTTCTAATGAAACTATCACAGTACAAATCTATACATTGAGAGAGACCCTTGTCTGTTTTGTTATGAAAAAGTTTCCAGAACCCTAGATTTCATGACTCATTCACGGATTTTAACCTGAAATTTGGAAAACTTGTTACAGACCACAGATCTCTCTCAAACTTGTATATAAGAGGTTGGACCATTTTCCCCGTCACCTAGCCTGTATGTTATGGAAACATCTTGCCTTTACCCAATTATACAATGGTTGTGTTAATACATCATGTAGGTATGAGACAATAAGAGAGGAAACGAACCGGTGTACCCTAAAGTAGGAGGGAAGAAATACCTCACAATTATTATACAATTCAACATTTCCATTACTATCATCACATTTACTAGATACTGTTTCTAATATAAGCCTCTAAAATTTTTGCACCTATTTTTTTTTTCATTTTTTTTATTTTTTTTTTAAAAGTTTTTCTCAATTTATCTAAACATAAACCTAAAGCTCTGTCACAGAGCTAACATAGCAATGCATATCTATCTCCAATACACCATATTACATCATCAAGTTACATCATATCGTTCAATGGGAGTCAGATTCTTCTGGCTCCGATAAGACGACAAAAGACAATCAAAATGTAGCCGTCATTAGTAACAGGTGTATCAAACCCTTGCTTGTGTAATCAACATCTTACAAGAAAAAATCACTCTGATAAATTTCTTCTTTCTTATCACAACCTTGTTGGCAAAACAAATAGGGCATTACTGACCTCATCTTGGTTTGGGGTCATTTTTTTTAAACATTCAATTTCATTTCAGTCTGACTTTCCTTGAAATGTTGTGTAAGAATCACACCCAAAAAGTAGATAAAACATGTCAAAAAATGATCCATTCTGAATGTTATTTTATGTTTCAATCTTCCAAATTTTCTCTAAATTTTTGTCAACTAAAAGCAAAGCAATAACGAATTTTTGCAATGAAATTTTGTGACTGATGTATAAGATTTCAAAGTAATTTTTGCCTAAGTTTGTATTTGCCAACCTTCCTGTTTTCGGCACAATTCATCTCATACGTCCTTCTTGCAAGAGCACTGACAATCCCTCAGTGAATATACTATACATACATCTATGCATTTAAAGAGCTGCACACATTGTTTGGAAAGATTTCAAAAAATCATAAAACATATGACATTTGAATTTCCAACCTGCTCCTCTTTTGCTACCACTTCTACATGAACTACAACTATTTACTACTTCTACTACTATTACTATGCTACAGCAGACAACTAACGACTATCCATCATCTAATGATGTGCATTTGTTTACTAAAGACATCATGACCAAGGAATGTTTTCCCAGTTTCGGGCAAACATCATTCTTCCTATTAACCAGGCATCCATCTCCTCCCCCATGTTTCTTCCAACTTGTATGTTCTGTTCCTCATAAGATGGGTTCCCATGGCAATGATGTACAGCTACCAAACAACCTCAGAACTTGTATCCCTGGTCATCTTTCAATGTCACAACTCTTGAAGCAGGTTGCTCTGTATGAGCTCACAACAGCCCCAATTTCTTAGTCATTAACGGTTCATTGTCTGTTCTACACAGATCTAGATTTGTAATACGAGTACAATGTTTACGTACTATCCTTCTGTATGCTGTTTGACGTTTCACGAAAAGCGGCAGCATCAAGTTTGGGAGTTGTTCTACCTTCAGCACGAATATCTTTAGTTCTTAACTCCTATGAGTCCCGGAGTTGTGCCATTTTGCGAGAAACGTTGCTAATTTTGGACCGCGAGATGAAGAAGCATAAATGTTGAACGTGACATCAGAGATGGCGTTTCATGTGCAGTGCGAGATGATCTGATCGTGAGAAGCATCGCTCGCAGTGACTACATTTGAAAGGCTTAGCTCCCGTGTGTTTGCGGTAGTGCCGTGTAAGTTCATCTGATCTTGCAAACCTCCATTCACACCCTTCCCAAGTACACTTGTAAGGTTTCTCTCCTGTAAAGTGGGGAGAACAAAAGATAGGAAAACAATTAAGCATTTTGCAATCAACTTCTAATCTAAAATCTATAAACAAAATCAATGATATTGAATGTGTAAGCTTCACTTACACAAATACAAGTTTCTCATGTTACTTGATATTGCTTTTTGAAATGTACAATGCATAAAACTATAAATATCAACAATCTTTTATTACATAAGTAGTTGTATTTTTTACAACAATCATGAAAGAAATTTTCTAATTTTAAATAAAACTTGAAGCAAAAAAATAGAAAGAAAGACAGATACAAAATATGAGCTGTAAATTTCTAAGAGTATCCCATTCCAGAAAGCTTCAACTTGCAAGCACACCGAATAGCCAATCAATAATGGGCAAAGGCCATTCCCTTAAGTCAACCACGTTTTCTATTTACGATTGTTTTTATTTCTCGCAGTTCAGCAGTCCTGCCCTTGGCGGCCTTAGCCTTGCAGCAGGAGAGTTCATCGATGTTGGGGCAACGAATAATTCATCGCCAGGCGGGATTCGGCGGGTCAGAATGAAGAAGCGCATGAAGAAATGCTCAGCGATGCAATAACCGAGAGTAATATTGCATATCCTGAGCCTGGGATGGCCTGTAGATAAACCCCACACCAGGCAAAGAGCTTTCTTATTGAAGTGATAAGTGTTCATCAGTGTTCATGTTTTCTATACCCATAACACATAGCTCACAGCCGCACATATGCCATCATATAATGCAGTCACACTGTGGTACACAACCAAAACTTGCTTTCATTCACTTGCTATATTACAGAAGACAACAATTATGCTACCAGTCATGTCAATTTTTTATGTTGAATCTTGACTCTCGTACAATACATTTTTGTGGGAACTATGTACACGAGGCTAATACTGGTAGTGATTTTGTCTTGAGTTATAATTATAGACAGTCTACAAAAAAAATACAGCAAATAGTAGGTAATCTAAGCCTGATTACATGCTAATACTCAGATTTGTATATCTGATAATAAAGATAATGCACTAAATTACTTGAATAGATTTATTTACATCACAGGGGAAAATGAAGCAATTTTTAAAAACAATTAACGTCAGTATTGGCACATATGTTACCGGTATATGATATAATAATTCTCCATGATTATGATTAAAATGCTGTGGGCAAGGCAGGCATCCTACGTACAGCAGATAATATACACTCTGAGTGCATGAGACATAGAATCTCTCAACTGTTTTTGTGTATGTCTGTCTGCCTGCCTCAATTCAACCTCAATTTAGCATCGTCTAGAAAGGTAGCCAGAAAATGGCACTGTGATTTGAGACACGTTTCAGGGCAATTACTATTTTTGTCAATCGTCTCTTGTTTTTGAGCGGCTGTCCACATCTAGTCTTTCCATTCAGACCCACTTTTGATCTCTTCACCATACGAGACATGGAAGAAAAATCATTGACAAGTCCGAGGAGAAACCATGACGATGTGGGGAAAGAACGGAAAGGAGCGAGGAAGCTGAAGCCAGAAGGATATAACTAAGGAGTAGAAATCAATACAGCATTTTTAATTTTGTGATAACAGAATTTCCACTACATGTAGATAGATATATGGGTATTTGAGAACATTATTCTTGCTTTGGATAGACATGGCCTTGCATGTCCAGTGCCATGGTAGGAATTAAAGTATATAATCAAACAACTCGATCAATATAGACACGCACAGTTCGTAAACACCGGGCAATAAAATTATAATGAATGTGGAGTGCATGCAAGCTCCATCTCTACCCCTCTCTTCCTCTCTATCTCTCTCTCTCTCTCTCTCTCTCTCTCCAATTTCCCCGTTTTTACACATAACCTTGTCGGCTTGTTCGGGAGCACTATCTGAGGGTCATGTCTCACAAACAAGTCCTGGGAAACAATATAATCAATGAATATTGTGCCGTGTAGTTCATGGTCGACAATGCTTTCCCAAATTGACCTTCATCATCTCTGCCGCACAATATATATGTAAAAATAGCATCAAAATAATTCATATTATAATTCACAAGGCAGCCTTTTCAATCAAATTACGACAACGTTACCAATGATAAAGCCCTATATTTCTACTACGTCATAGTAATTGTTTACGTATCTCACCACATGTATGCCTTCATCTCACATTTTAGTGCTATTTATAGAATTTTTTTCAAAGAAGACATCAAAACTTAGGAAGTATTGCAGCATTTAGCAAAAAACAGGAACAAAATGAAGCACAATGTGTGTGATCTAAAATATGTTTCCACATTACTATGAATACAAGAGAAAAGAGAGTAAATATAAAGGAACTTTATTTCATTCCCGAAAGCACCATGAGACCTAAAATGTAAACATATTGATTGATGAGCAAGAAATAGTTCCATTCATGATTGAAGACAGTATGCATCATCTATTTCATGAAAGAAATCCTGTTTGCTAGGAAAGACCTTCAATGGTAACAATAATTAACAGCAGGAAACATTGGGTTAGTCTCATAATCAGTCCGGTTTGTAGGATTAATGAGATTAAAAGATTAAGCGTCGATAACATTTCAAACCATTCATGTTGTTGTAGTTGTCGCATGCATGATCAAAATCAACAAATAGAAGACCACACTTGGACAGCCTGAGAGAGAGGACAAAGTAGTTTGGTCTAGTATGTCGCCATCTTCTTTAGATCATAGGCCATACTGGATACCACTGCCTAAGCAATACATGGGTTTGTAAATGAGCTCTCAATGTTTGGGTCAGTCTAGGTCATTACATTTCTAGGAAAGGGAGAAGTCTATGACTTTCAGAATGAAGATTTAGAAGTCATTTGGCTAAGTGTCATTTTTTCATACCTGGAGGCCTGTAAAAAGATAGGAATATTGAGCGTTTTAACTGCACCATGTCTGTCAGAATTGACATGCATAAAATCTTGAAAAAGTCTTGAAAACAGACTATTGCCGTTAAAAAGGTATACATGAATATGAAGAGTGTCTGTAGAAAGCCTCCACAAGGGGGTCCTGGCATTTCACACTCAATAAAACCTTTCACAAACCACAAAGATTGTCCTTTGCCTTTTCCTGATACAACGGAACACAGGCACCAAAAGGCATACATTATGCCACGGCAACAAGAACGAGCGGTTTTTCCTCATTTCCCTTTCTACCCCATCAAAGAATCTTGGCGAGCTTTCAAAGAATGGCTGATTTCTTGTTCCTGTTTGTCCCCGAGGATTAATTCATTAGAATCTGGGTTTCGTCATTGACAGGATTGCGAAAGCCTGGTGCACTTGAAACCCTACATATGGCAAAAGCGGTCTGAAATAATTGCATTACATTATTATTGTCCATGACATATTCAAACTGCCCTGCTTTGAAGCAGAAAAATTGAAATGCTCAATAACGTTCTATATGTCCGCAGCTAATATAATTTTGCAGGGAACTTATCACTGTATCTTGATTAAGGAATTGGTTCAGGCAATCTTCGTTTTCATATAAATCGTTTTCATATAAATCCATATTATTGTGTCATATCGATACTTTCACTTCACACAATGTAGTACATATGGGACTGGGCCTCAAATGCATAAGAGGAGTGATCTGTTAAGATTTAGATGGACTTAAACTATCAACTTGATGTTGATGATGTACAAAAGCCTGGTATGGCTATCCATAACACAGGGTTACAAAAAATGACAATCAAAACACAAAATATGACCAATGCTGATTTATGATATGGATGGAGGAAATCAACTGCCCAGAACACTCTGTGTGATTAACACCAGAGAATAGTCATATCACTTGGATGACGCCATCGTCAATCGGACATTTATTTTTACTTGGCGTTCATGGACGGAGATACGCATCGCCAGCACACCCTGGACTTGCACACAAACTCCCACTGATTAAATAACCCA
The DNA here is from genome assembly GCA_940671915.1 of Paracentrotus lividus. Taxonomy (NCBI): domain Eukaryota; kingdom Metazoa; phylum Echinodermata; class Echinoidea; order Camarodonta; family Echinidae; genus Paracentrotus; species Paracentrotus lividus. Next base: position 397,887 of record CALNVZ010002974.1, read on the forward strand.
GATGTAAGAACAATGCTTGGGTAAAGAAATTATGTCATCGTTAATGCAAATATTTGATGTCTTGAAAAGATAATGGCGTGATAGTTCCATTTTACATCATAAAATCATGATACCTCATACAACCTGGGTCACAGATGAGTAATGCTGATTAACCATCATGTACAAACACGACATCAAACTCTATGCATGGTGTGCTTACGGAAACAGGGGGAGGGGCTCAACATTCACAAGTCAGTATGTACCGGTATATTGAACAATGTTCTGCATTCAGCATGGTATTAAATTTCAAATGTGAAGTGTCCCCATTCCCAGTCAATGTAATACTGCTTGTTGACTTAGTTTGTTACAAAAGTTCATATGCGTGGGCTTTTTATCTTCAGATCATGCTACATGTTAGCTCTGCATGTGGGTTTTGAACAAAAAAGAAAAACCCCATACATTATGACCATTATAAGACATACATTATGACCATTATTAGACAGAATATTCCACAGGTACCAGTACTTCCATTTTAATTTAATTTTATGCGGGGGTGCTTAATTTAACTATTGGTGGTCATTTTAGGTAATTGTACATTCAAGTCCTGGTACTGACAAGAAAATATTGTTGCCTCCTACAAGAAGGTACTTAGTGCAATGGCATTTCCATTGCATTAAGTCTTTCTTGCGGGAAGGCAGCGAATTATATTACAGCATCAAATAAAACTAATATAACATAAATGAGACTATACAAGAAGAGATATCTGTTAATATGAACTAATAAAAAATGATAAAAGCTTTGAGATCATAATCTATTCTAGCCTATCCGATATGCGTCGGGCTAGTGGACAAACTACTGATGGGCGAGGGCGAAGCCCGAGTCCGTCAGGCGAGGGCGTCAGCCCGAGCGCCTATCATCACTGGTGAAGACGAAAAATGAATTTTCTTTTA
>CALNVZ010002974.1:399772-520290 GCA_940671915.1 Paracentrotus lividus
CGATCTCGGGCTTCGCCCTCGCCCGTCAGTCAGTCTCCTTCGCGCGACCAGTAACTTGCCCACTAGCCCGGCGCATATCAGATAGGCTAAATCTATTCATGTTCAAAGAAGAGCGTTTTGCTTTTGGTTAACATTACTTCCATACAGTTGTTGTCCTTTTGCTTAAAAATATTTTGCTGGTCCAGATAAGTACTTAAAGATACACAAATTTTGAAATTACCAAAACCTATTTTATTAGGGGGCCTACCAAAGTCAAAACTAGAAAACAAACAGAAATTTCTAAAGTGTGGCTCAAAGACGCCTGACAGAGTAAATTTATTTCAGTGTATGCATATTTTCAGTAAATGATGTTCATAGACATGATTTACAAAATTCTTATTTAAACAAGTGCATTTTGATTTCAGAATAAATTATGTTTGTATACATTTTGATACCAGGGGTCTCAAGCATGTTAAATTTTGACAATGACAAGCTCTCATCTATAATTTATGACTCCCAAACAAACTGCAGGAATTTAAATTACCCAATAAGTGACTACCTGTGCTTACTTATTTGAGGACTTCAAACAACTTTGTAAACTTTGTCAAAGTTGTTTGCTCTGTATATATGTGGACAAAATAGTAGACAGAGTGACCAGTAGAATCGGGACAGAAATAAATAGACAGAAAGAGAAAGCAGGAGTAAAGGCATAGAGTGTGACAGTTCAAAAGAGAGAGAAAGGGGAGCAATGAGGAAGAAGGGTAAATGATAGCAAATGAAAAGTGAAAATGATATAAAAATAGAACAAATCAAGAAAACGACAGAAAATATAGATCTGTCTCCAGGCACAAAACAGAATCTACTGATAATTGAACCAGTTTTATAATCTTTGTTTCCTCTCCAAAATCATTGTTCAATAACAGGAGGAAGGATGTGAGGTTATGAGATGGGAAAAAAAATGAAACTGTAGAAACTGGACACACCTAAAAACAAAAACCAAGTTTTGCTTGATAATCTCTTTTTGTGGTTGATCTTAAAGCACCACCAATTTCCTCTTTCATCTATCTTTCTTCAAGGCAAGGAAAAGCTCTTAACATCACAAAATATAGAACACACTTCCTTTAGACAAAATTAAATATCTAAGTCGTAGTAATAGAAGAGGAAAAGACTTGACATAAACTTTAAATGTTACCATTGTGTTCTGTAGTGAAGAAAAACCATGAAAATTATTGCATGGCCACAAGTGACGTATGGAGTTCCGTAAAAGTTCATAAAATTATCAAACTGAAATATGAATTACACATCACAGAAAGTTTACCTCATAAAAATACATTTTGTTGTACTGGCCATGAAATGAGGTTATTATATCTCATTAACGATCCTCTTTCATATCTCTTCAATAATATGCTGCCTTTGGTAGAGGTATGTACCCTTAAAAATTCCAAAATATAAATAACCTGGAAGGTTAGTTATTTATTATGTGAGAACTATTTCCGCTCCATGAACACCTAATGAGGTTTTAAACACATTTTACCAATAAGATGTTTCTGCTTATTCAATATGTTGGTATAAATAGAATGGGGGTAGAAAGGGGTATGGAGGTCTAATTGCCATTGGGCACTAAAAGAAGTGAGATCACAAGTATGCAAAATTAGTAAGGATAATATCTCATTTTGATATAAATTGTTAGAGGATAGCCTTAAAGATCTAACCTGCCCCTAAACAGAGCATTTCCCAATGCCTTCCGTTGGCAGTTTTAGACTTTTGGATAGAACATTACATTGAAAATTGAAAAGGAAAATAGTTCCAGCACACAAGCAAAATAAAGTCAGAAATTGTATCTGTCATAAACATCCTTTCTATAGCAAGCTGTGGCGTAGTAAAAGAGGAAATGGAGAACTTGTAAAAGGAAGTTCATGAGCCAAGCAAATTATGATATTCAGCAAACTCAACAACACTGGATGTGATTTGTAAACATTGAATGTTGGATTCGATAAATTTGTTCCAAAATAAGCACAGACAAGGACAAATGAACATGAAAAACAAGTGTTTTCATCACATTTCTAATTTTTGTGTTAACTTCTTCAGCTCTCATATTCATTTTATTTTTAGAGAAGTTCCTTCAACGCTTGATAAATGTACTCATTTCCCAATAGCATTTTCCTGTTTACAATCTTTCCCATGACTTATTAGATTCTTCGCCAGCAGCGTTTGAATAGAATGGATACAATAGGAAGTGTCATGAAAGAGGGGCTTTGAAGGATATTAAAGGGAAAGAGGTTAAAAGCATTTATGTTCTTAACATCTTTCAACATAATCACTACAAGTATATCTTGACCACAGGCAAAGGATTAGAAATAGGCAAGGCAAGCATTACCGGATATGGGCCCTCTTTTCACTCCCTCTCCCTTTTTCTAAGAGCGATATATTTGCAGAAGTTATAAAGAGTTGCATTGACCATCAAGTTTGACAGAAAAAAAAACTACAAGCAATATGATTAAACAGAAAAAGTGGAACTGTGCAGAAAGTTGGCAAACACAGGGGAAATGGTTTATAAAGAAATGACTGGTTTTGAGGATATTGCAATGAACGTAACAGCGATCAGTAAACCCTTTCCATGCAAGATGTATTCCCATGAGTTTACCAGTCAAACATGAACTAGGAACAGCGAAACAAGAGAACGAGGAAGAGAAGAAAAATTTGGATTATAATTTCTGGTTAAAAGTATGTGACAGGAGCCGGGAATAAGTCATAATAAAGCCAAGTTTGAAGGCTCTCAAGTGCACCACAAATGGTCTATGAAAGCGCTGTAATTTGAGGAATGTCTGCTATGCAACATGAGTTACACTGCCGTCGTCCACACTGTCATAAGTCCTTGTTGTCAAAGCATGAAGTGTTTGTGAAACTAGATAGCATAAATCATTGCAATCATAACTGTTGTTGGCTGTGGGAAGTTCCCTACTCATGCATTTAAAGGGAAGTATGGTTGATACAAGAAATTCACGCACACTGCATTAATATGCACTGCACATCTTTTGAAGACATTTCCTACGTATCCTTTTTACATTTCCTTTTTAGTCATCTGTAATACTACAAAAGCCAAACGACTACGTCCTTGTCTTTTTTACTTGTCTGGCTGGCCTGGATGATTTCACCCGAGGTTAGCCAGTTAAAATTATCAATATTGTTAAATATTGTGGAAACAATAACTTCTTATTCTCATCTTTTTCTACTAAAAAAAAATCAATATGCATCTATGAATAATTTCCACAGTGCACTTATCATGGTTCACTCTTACTGTGCATGAAATGCCCTTCTGCTGAGAGCTCATGCAAAATGATACACTTCCTTTTGGCTGTCATTAAACAAGTCAATTATCTTTGCATAATTCACAATGGTAGGCCTATCTGCTGATTAGAAATGTAATTTAGATATTCTCCCATCAATGCACTCTGTTCTAAGCTCTTGAACCACTCAATATCATGCATGACTGACCCAATTTCTTTCAAAACTCAGGCGACACTGACCCATTTGTGCCGTCATGGATGAATTACAGACTCTCGTCAAATACTTGATAATTACAAGTTTCATGTCTGCTGACAGAAATGCTCATGAATGTTTAATGGTAATTTAGATACATATCGATACTCCTCATTACATGCTCTAGACAATATGTTCTATACAAATGCATGTCTGCGTTATTTACTTGTGGCCCTCGATCAAACATGGAGATATTCCTGAGAGGGAAAGGCCGAAGACTTTCCAAAGCCAACTTTCTAATTGGCAAATTTGTAATATCTCTTCCAATTTCAATGGCAAGCAAGAAACATGCCAAAACATCTGCTAACTGCATTTTGCAATATGAGCAAAAATGTCGTGGTATTTCATCTCCTTTGAAAATAAATATTTCCATTAGCATTGCTACTATGCATTTTTGTAGAGGGTGGAATTATAATGTTTAGTATTAGGTCTAAGAATTTGCCTTCATATTTTTTTCAATTTTCAATAATCAATTCTAACGTAAGCCAGTTCCCATGGCCAGTGCCGATATGGAGGCAATAATTGGAAGCGTCTGACTGGAACTTTTATATTTATTGGGGGAGAGTGAGGTGGCATATGGAATGTGCACCTTGTTAAAATTCTGACCCCTTAAATCTGTCACGTCCATTGATAGAAGAAGGTGCTGACTACATGGTGAAGGAGTGAATGCAGAGTGAAAGATCGGACTATGATCGCCAGATACCCAGTGATAAAAACATTCAAGAGAAAAGTTGCAAAGAGGATAAAGCCTGAGGAAACAGAGAGAAGACATGCAGAACTGATGGAAGAAAGTCTTAATATTTTTTGCATTTTTAATGGAAAATATAAAGAAAAGGAGGGATAAAAAGCAGAAGACATTAAGATAAATCTGCCTGACAAGGAGATGAGGAGAACGAAAGGAGATTATAAATTTGAATAAGCTATCATACATGTAACTGCGGTATGAACCAAATGCAAAGTATCTTAAAAAGGATTTGTAAGTAGCAAAGAGATTACTTGAGAAAAAGGATATTTCACATAAGGTTATAGAAGACAAATACATGAAAAGACAGATTATTTGATTAGCAAGAAGAGACGACATGTAGGTCTATGTCCATTCCCTACCACTACCAGTAACACTTTATCTCTTGACCTAAAATGAACTCCTGGTATACAGAGGTCCAGCTGGTACTACTAGCTGACCCCTATACCCTCACAGCTACCCATCTGTCAATATGTCTGTTTGTCTGTCTGTCTGTCTGTCTAACATGACATACCACCCTGTCAACACAATGACTAGGGTTGTTCACCAGGCCGACATGCCTGTGGTAAATTACAAACAACCCTCTTGCTTACTGGATGGCGCAAAGGCCAATACGGTCACAGGCATAGAACAGATCAGATGGCTCCTCGGAATTCAACCCCCCAAAATTAGAAGAAATACATTCAATTCTACATTAGTTATGAATAACTTCAACATTTTACTGTCTTCATTCGTAAAATGAATTCATATTTCATATTTATAAGGATAATCTTCATGTCACCTACTATTGGCCTTCGTTTGGAAAAGAATTGTTTTCCCAGAAAATCTCATTGGCTTACTGTGACAAGCTGATAATGAATGTTATATCAGAAAAGCTTATGTTTATGAGACATTTATCATTCTAAAGATTTGCATAGTTCTCTTTCAATCTGAAGATTATAGCCTGATATCCTAAACTATATTGTTCTCCAGATCATTAAAAAAGCTGATTAAGCCATGAAAGACATTATCTCTTTAAAAAAAAGCTTGCAATGCATGAATTCCAATGAAACGGATAATTTTGATATAGGACCTCAATCAATGAAGGAACCCTGAATTGATACACAGTGAAGTCAAAGGGCGAATATCTTGTTATCTATATGCCTTTAGTGCCCTTCTACCTCCGATATGATGACCTATTTACACACAATGGAAGGAAATGGAGATGAGGTTGGTGCAAGTAGATCAGAGACACACAAAGACAACTAGGGGAAAACTTGGCCAAGAAGACAGGTTACTCCAGGTCACCAGCGATCAAAAACAGACTTGGTGGAGAGAGAGATTCACTGACAGCTATATGATTTGTTACCAGGAATCCATTACACTCTGTGTGTTGAGTGTCAAAAGGCTCTTCAAGAGAGACTCCCTGAACTAAGATAATGCCCTTCTAGCTCTCACAAGATAACTTTGTTCTTCATGGAATTCATTCCAGAGGCTCATTTCACATTCTATCATATGCATCCTAGCTTTCAGAGTAATTCTATTTTGACCCCCCCCCCCTCAAAAAGAAAAAAAAAAGAAGAAGGAAGAGAAAAAGAGAGGCACCATATTTAAAACCATTCTTAGCATAAACCTGCAAAAGCACTAACAAGATCATGGTTATATAAACTATGCTTCTAATTGTGTTTCAACCCAAAGCAAGAACGTCATAGAATGGATTGACTGTAGATTTTCAAAATTTGTGGTACCATGAACTTTCAGTTCCTACACACGAATTCTGATCAACATTTGAACATACATAGGTCTATTCTACAAGTTGAACTTATGGTACAAGTTTATTTATCATCACAAAAATCTTTCCCAAGGGAGCTATCATTATACGTCTCTAATTTTTAAAAAGAGAATCATGAAGCGAAAAGTGCCAAGGAAATGACATGGAGTATATTGTGGACACACAACATAATCCACCATTATATCAACAAAAGTACAGAGACTTGATTCCAGTTCCCCAAAGGTAAAAGAAGAAAAACATATCACTGTCCCAAAAAAAAAGAACTTTTTTTACTCAAAAACCTGTGGCTAATACCCATCCATTGCAGAACAGGAATGTTATAGTCCATTGATCCTGTTTGGTTTATCGTTGGAGCCGAGTCCATAACAATCTCATAGCTCATTTCAAAGGGCCCAACCTCTGTCGGTTGGACTATTTTTAGGGTCATTGTGCCATCGGGCTACCCTGGGAAAGAGATTTTTTGCTCTGAAATTGTTCAAAATTGAAATGTGCATTTAGTTTAAACAAACAGTGGAATCAAATATGATATCATACCTCATATTTTGTTGACTGGATTTTGATGAAGTCATAGGTAGACATGCTGAAGTGATTTTAACTTGATTTGTACAGTGCAATAACACACAGAACATTTTAAATATAGGCCTATAATCACAAAATAAAGATTTAATTATATTAATTAAAGGATTCAAGACAGATAATTTCAAATCAACTCTAACCTTCATGCATAAATCATAACTGATATTCGTTTTGATCATACTGTCAGTAAATTATCAGGAAACTACTGAAAACGAAATGGAAAGCCAAACAGTGCTCAGCACAAGGGATCATTGTTACTTTCAATGATTAACATTCTTTCTTGAATTCCTGGGTCACATTCCTGGTCAAACTGTTCTATAGCCTCGTCAAAACCAATCGTACAAATAGTATTTTGAGTTTCAAACTGAAGGTAAGGACCCAGGCACACCAAATCCACAAGTCTTGGCCATTTTACTTCTAAAAAGAAAATCTACTGTAGCTTTCAGATTATTTTTATTTTTTTTAATGGTAAGTGTAGTAAAAAAAGGTCCACTGCAAAGGATTGCTCTACATATCCCACTCATAGTCATAATATGACCCCCCCCCCCTAAAAAAAAAACAGTGAAAATATATGTGTAGTCCCATACATTCATTTCTGTGAGCAGTGCATGTGATACTTTTCCATATACAACAATTCTGAACAGCATTGTAATAAACCTTTCCCAATCATTTGTAACAGTTTTTTTTTTAATAATCTTTAATGCAGTTTGTGCGGTGTCATTCTCCTTTGTGTGACTGAGGGCTAAGAGGGGATTTGTAAAGTCTGGTTTCACATTCTCAACCGAATCATTACATCTCAAAAGAAATAAAGTCTGAGCCTTTAACCTTGCATTCACCCACACAAAAAACACACATGGTAAACATGTGACCATTTCCTTATTCTCATGTATAATTACAAGACCCTGGAAGTCTGGGGCAGCATGCTTGCGGACAGAGATTTACAATAAATGCTGTTCAAATCTGAAATCTGGAGAGGAAAAAAATGAACAAAGACATGCTCTGTTATTAGGTGAGTTTCATCCCCCTCCAGATAGAACTGAATAAACATATAGGGCCTATTGACAAACTGGGTACTTTTTATTTAAATTGAGGCCTTTTCAAAAGAAGATTTCCTCTTTCAGATGGTGCGGGTACCTCAGCCTAAGAAATATAGTTTCTCTACCACTTTGCAAAATAAGAGAGGAATGTAACCTTTGAGAAAAACATAGAAACTATGTGGTGATATATAACAATTGATCACAATTAACCTCGTTGTCCACATTCTATCAACAGCGGATATATTTCATGCTATTTTTCCAAAATTTTGCTGATTTACTGCATACAGAAAACCAAGACCCTTTTCGCCCATAAATTATTTTGTTTACCAGACCATATTTTTCACATACTTTTTCATTTCTTTTCAATTCAATTTGAAAATAAGTTGATGGAATTTCCCATGGTAACTTCCTTCAAAAAGCTTCAAAAAGCTCAAGAACATTCATAGAATAATTTCAGTCAATAAAAAAGGTAAACAACCTACATTTGTAGCTGGAGTCTGAACACAACACAAATATCTGAATGTGGAACAATGCAACACAGGCCATATTTACAAAGCCAAATCATGACTTAATGCAGAATACCTGACTTTCTTACTTTACAAATTATTTACATGTAGGCCTATATGATTAATAATTTGATGAATATACTATCCATTATAATACACATGAACACGTAATAAAGATTTTACTGGACAGTGTTACAAGATTATCTTTTTAAATAGGTTATCTGAGGTACCTTCAACCTGACACCTTGGTTGCACAGAGTTCTGTTACAACACTCTTGTCTGTCAGTGGATGGTGAGTAGCCACTGCCCAAACCATGACCTGAAATGTTGACATTTTGAGGACAGCTAATACCCCAAGGGGCTTTCCCCAAATATAGGTTGCTTGTACAGGGAGGTGGGAGAATTGAGGAGCACAGGGGGTGGGATGGGGATAGATATGGGAGAGAGAAAGAGAAGAATGGAGAGGGTGGAAGTAGAGAGAGAAAGAGACAGAGTGAGGTGTAACATGTATTTGGAGGAGATGTGCAAAGAAACTGCGAGAGATGGAGGTAGAGAGAGGTAGAGAGAGGTAGAGAGAGGTAGAGAGAGAGAGAAGGGGGGGGGGGAGATGGAGAGGGCTGAAAGTAGAGATACAGCTAGAGAGAGAGGAGAGAGGAAAGGGAGACAGAGAAAAAAGAAACAGGACCAGAAAAGGGGAGTGGATGGATACTGCTGGGAGGCATAGACTTTCCTCCAGGATTAACAAGTATCAAATAATCCAATTAGGGTCATCACTTTCTGAAGACCTCAAGAATTTGACTGGTCACCCGGAGTCTGGTTACAGGTGTAGGGTTTTCGCGAACAACCTCAAGAGTGCTTCCCGAACTCCATTCCGACATCGTATACAACATATATGTCTGCATCAAGTTACCAGTCAAGTTGATCAAGCAAATGCCTGAGCTTTTGGAAAAGAGCTTTTTATCCAGTTTTCAGGGTTCAACTTTTCGTCTCTGAGAGGACTGTTACACAGGTGGTAGATTTCAAGCTTCTGAAAAGATAGAACGTGATTGCTGGTGCTCTGGGCAAAAGTTAAAGCAAGAGACGGGAGAACAGAAGGGAGTAAAAGATTAATGTCGAGAGAGAGAGAGAGAGAGGGGCCAGAAGAAAATGAAAGTAAAATGTACAGTAGACACAAACATCTTGGAATTTTCCTCTATGTATTAAGTAAATATGCTCTGACATAAATATTTGAGTTAACATCTTGCGGAATACATATTGCATGACACTGCAGACAAATTTCCCTCTTCAGGAAGCAATACAGGGTAGTATATCAAATCGGAACAAAACAATTCAATGTTCTCCATCCTTGGGACCCCACACCAGATTTATGAATGCATTAATGTTCCCAACATGAAGCCACATGGGAGTTATACATGTATAGAGAAAGCACATAAATGCCAGACTGTGCTTTGCAATCCATCAATCATGCAACACAAAACAACAGTTGTCAAATCTTGTGAGTTCTTTTCCCCTCGCTGTCATTTTCCTAAGGTGTGCTCTCTGCGGAATATCAACAACAAACTCCACCATTCTTTTCATCTACATCTTACTTTTTTCAACCCTTTCTCCAACTCATATGCATCAAATGTATTGCTTTATATGAAAATACCCTACTTCCTTTTAATTATAAACCACAACATAAAAAGAGTATACCATAGGCTTGCAGGCTATAGGACATTCTAGGCAACATAATATCAACATCAATTACAATTTCCAATGTAGGTCTGTGTCACATCCATGGTTAAACCAGAGGCCTATGTACTGAAGCACACTCATGGGGTAGATATTCCACGACTGATGATCATCGTGTTACATGTAGGCCTACAATACAGGTTGCCAAATACCTGTCTTTGGATCTTGCCCCCTTCCCCATGCCCCCTTTTTGTTACCCCATGCTCTTAAAAGTCAAAGGCAACTGATACTCCGGCGGAAATCAAGATGAGCTTTACCAAGAAACTGAAATGTATTCTTGCGACATACGCAATACAACATGAAGTCATCCCCCTTCTACGGAGGTCCCGAAAGAGATGTAAACATGACGATTGCTTTCCCTTCTCTTTCGTCTTGATCTGCTCTATTACTCACACCGTCACTGAAAGTTGATGTCATGTCTAAAAACAGTGATGTCGTCCTCGCTATGAATGAACGCAGTGTATGGTTTATGGATTAAGTGTGGTCTCGAGAGAAAATCAGTAATGCTTTTCGTTTTCTCGGATAATATATCTAGCACATTGCTTGATATGTCATGTATGATAATGGTGAAAGCAATATTTACATGCCAAGTTAAATGTAAGGATGAAATCTAGGTCAAATGACAAGTTAAGTGTACAAAAAGTGTGAATAAAATCTTTGGCAGGGCACATAATTTGGTATTTCACAACAAAAATAGACTAAAAATATGACAATGGTTGGAGTGGAGACATGTTTATTTTCTGTGTTTATAGAAAATACGGTAACATAATATCCCTTTCAAAGAATTCACGATTTGTTCACTGGTAGTGCGTAGCTAGGTCGCTCGCCTCCCAACATATTTGAGCCATGATTTCATTTTCGATCACTCACACTTTTTAATCAAGTCCCTATATACCTCACTGTTAGATGCATCACACATCATCAGTTGACTAGGTGCATACATTGGAGTTCAGATCAAGTTCAGTATTTTTTTTAGTATTTGATTTGATTGCGTCCTTTCTTGTCAGGACAGTGACAAATTCAAACACTTCAATAGGTGATGGCGGTTTTCCTTTGAATGAGCACAATGATGTCTATTGGTTTGCATAGTTGCTCGATAATGAGGAGAGTTGGCTAGCCAGATGATTTTGGTGATATAAAGATAAATGGAAAAATATAGCACTATATTATGACATTCTCAAAAATACACTATGGTAATATTTAAGGCATCAATTAAGAATAACTGACCTGTTTTATCTTAAAAGACAAGTAAATGGTAAATAATTATCAAACAAAAAATATATTGATGTAATGTATAATCAAATAATAAAAAGAGATGAAATTTCCTTTTTCATTAACCCTCAAATTTTATATGAAAAATATTTGTAGAATACCCATCAATATGTCCTTGCCAAGCCAATAAAAATAAAAAAATAAAATGAAAAACAAAAAATGTAAATACGACACATTCCCTTTATAAATGTAATGATGAGATGATGAAAAATGGAAAATTATCTCTGGCACGAATAAATTGTCTGCATTATTCAGAGCATGATGCATCTAGTGGAGACAAAATTTGACTAATATTCTATGAATAATGGATTCTAATTCATCCCTAATCCCAAACGTTACCATATATATACTACAAGACAAATCATCTCATTTTTCTCTCTGTGGTTATGTATTCCCCACAAACAGCCATCAACTCGGGAAATCACTGTATTGTGTACAGTAATTGCGCAGAATAATTGCCTATTTCTAACAATTGTATAACTATGCGCCATGAGGATTAACATCTATTTTAGAATACCAGTAAGAATCAAAAGAGAAAACTATATCGAGAGAAAACCTCAGACACATGTCAATGCAGAAATAATCACAAGAGATTTACCAGACCAAAGAAGAGTTAAGAAAATCAATTGTCAAAATAAGTGGAAGAGTAGAAACTGATGATGGAGAAAGAAAACATCCAAGTGTTACCATAAATGTCATATCCACTATGTGCATCCAGGAAAGCGAATATTTTTTAGAAAATTAAAGACTAGTTTTCAAATGCAAACAAGACAGAGACAGATTCATGCATCATCATTAATCCTCCAACATCAGTCATACTATCTCTTGATCGATATCTGCCTCTCTTCCCTGTCTTCCTCCACTCCTTCTTCAACATATCTGACACTTTCTCATCTTCTATCTCTCTATCCTCTCTTTACATTTCTGGTGCTGCATCAATTCCCCATCTCATATCATCCGAGTATTGACCTCCACTTTTCTGTGTTCATTGAGGAAAGCAAACATTTTTAAAACAGTGATTTGTTTTGAAATAAAAACAAGACAGAGACAGCTTCATGCATCATCGTTAATCCTCCTACATCAGTCATACTATCTGTCGATCGATATCAGCCTCTCTTCCCCATCCTCCTCTACCCCTTCTTCAACATGTCTGACACTTTCTCTTCATCTATCTCTCTATCCTCTCTTCTCAACTCAGGTGCTGCATCAATTCCCCATCTCATTTCATCTTGTATTGGCCTGGATGCACTACACAAGTTCATCTACAGGTGAAAGTAGTCTTCATCATCAGACCTTACTTAATTTATCTCACCATAGAGGTAACAAAATCAACCTAGTTTTACGATACAGCTGCGTGACGTCATGCATGGCAGTAAACTGTGACTAAAAATGCATGAAGAAGCATACCTGTGCTGCTATTATATCTGCCTTCAGAACAGCCTCATTTATCATCTGTGGTATTCAGGCACACGTTAATTTCGTTTCAGATAGCGAGGAGAGCATCGCGTTCGGTCTGTGACAGGCGACTATGACTAGATATTTATTTGAAGTCTGAAGCGATGTAGAAAGAGGCCCTCTTCAGGTGGCCTGTCCCTGCTAGTCCTTCACATACATGTACTTGTTGAAGCTTACAGAATACAAGAAATGGAAATGGAGCTGAAGAGAGTACTACCCTTGTCTTATTTTACAGAATATTCTCAACAACAAAAACTTATCAAAAATGAACATCATTAACATAATTCATATCCTACATAATATAGGGGGGGGGATATCCCTGAAATTTAGTTTGAGAAATATTCCAAAATATCTAATTGTTTTACTGGATTATTTAATTGTTTTTACTGGATTACAATTCCCCCCCCCCTTAATTAATCATGCAACATCATCAAACACAACATTTTCTTTCAAACCCTGTACAGAAAATCCTATAAATCCTGGTAAAGATATTTTGGATAGATTGTTAAGAAGAGGTCTACTTGAGGATGTAGTCACAGGAGACATACAGATGTCTTGAGCGAAACGATGCAAACAGCTTCAATGCATCTTCATTTGATCAGTTATTTTTAGCTTACGCTGTTTTCCTGGAGGAGTAGATGTAGGCCTCTAATACTATGTAGCAATAGGGCTATTTTGTGAAAAGCAAGATGGATACAATATGCACCAATAGGGGGATTTTTACTTATTTTTCTTTTTAGTTTTAAATGAGGAGAAAGCGTAAGATACTTTGGGAAATGTACAGGTATTAAGCTGAAGTTGACATGTACATCAAAATTGCCAGAGATGAATATGTTATTGGAAATGAATGAGAACAATTCATAGTTCAAAGCCATATACTTGACATTAATTCTCAATTTCCGCTGGTTTAAGAATGTGATCTGAATGCCAGCTCTGAAAGAAATAGGAGAGGAGAGGAAATTTTGAGACAAAACAAATTAGCAGCAGACATAACAAATCAGGAAATAATGCTGATTACAAGTCTACCTCTCTCCTTTCCGATGACGTATGCAGCGAGGTGCATTATAGATTAAGAAGGTCGAGGAAAGAAAGACGAGAGAGAGATGTATCCAAACAGCCCTATCACCCATTTAATTCCATTTCCTTTGGTTGCCATGGTTCAAGACAAACAAAAGATTGAAATCATATTTGAAGCCTGTTGTCGTGTTTGCGACTAACGAGCTGTATGGACATGGCGCATTTCATATGTACACAGTACAAGGATAGAGTTAGGAAATGCTTTAAAATTTGTGAAAGGTTATTGGAAGGAAATGAGATATTTTTGAGTCTGCGATACCGTAATATCATGGATCGTTAAGTTTGGTCTGGATTTAGGTTCTTACAATGGCAACACAAAATATTGATTGAAAATGTTGCTTGTTACCAGAATTGATCAGAATATGAAAGTGTTTATTGAAGTTTTGCAAATAATGAATTCTGAATATGATTTCCTCAGCAATCTAGGCATTTTTGTTTTTAAATATTACAATTTCCAACCATCAATATAAAGCTATAAGCAATTGAAGCTAAATCACATAATCTGTTTCAAGACAAGAACTACCACCTCCTCTAGATTATAAAAAAGATGGGAGACTTTCTACAGAATATCTTGTAAATTCAACACAGCTTTCCCTTGTTCTCTTCTCACATATCGGTCTTGATCCAAAAATAAACGGTTTACTCTCTTCGACCCTAACCAATCCCCCAGCCCATTATCCATCTTTACAGCCGACAACTGACCCATACGAGTGGTTTAGGCTATGGGAATTGGGCAGAAAATTCACTGCGATACCTGTCCTTATTGAATCCAAATGTTTGGCTGATGATATGAAAACCGAAAAGCAATCAGAAACCTGGAGGGAAATCCTGAGAGAGTGTCTTGGCAAAGAGATGATGCGAGGATACAGTACTAACAAGCTTGGAAGAGCCGAAGATACCAAAAATTTATTGTTTAGAATTGAAAAGTTCAATGCAGCACCTTGTAGTGACTTACTTATCTGTATACTAGTATTGTTTAAAGCTTTTATCAAAACAACTGAATAGAAATCACTGGAAATTGATTTGGAAAAAAAAACACTATTAGTATTACAGTTAGTTTGAAGATGTGTTTTTCTCATCAAAATCCATTTCTTGATTCTAATCTCAGAAAAAGTTTTCAGATTTATAAATCTACTTTGGTAGAAAGGTCCAGGTACAATTGCGGATAATGTCACTAACACTTTACAAAAAACTTTAAGATGTATGATTTCTCTCAAATTCACTTGAAACCACTCTTAAAATTGCAAAATACAAAGAATTCTTTGTGAGAAAGATGTTGAGCAGAATTTGAAACAATTGGTTGCCATGGCATTTATATCGTAACAAGTGAACTGAAACCATCAACACGATCTTGGGTTACTCTTAAAATATAAGAAGGATATGTGACATTTTATAGAAGTACATTAATACATGATAAGGTGTCAAATTCAACTCCAATGACTTCTTACATATCACTCTTGGCAGGAATTGCTCCCGATTCTAAATTGGATTTGAGGCAACCTAAATTTCTAACACCTTTCAATTGTTTGCTTCTCTTTTACCTGTGGCGCAGACAAGTTCGTGAGAGATTTTTTTTCTTCTTCTTTGCAACGGAACTCTGAGAAAAAGAGAGGAACATTGACGGTGAGTCATTGTCCCAAGGCGAAATAAAATGTGTTGCATGCAAAATGGAAAGAGAAAAGAAAGGTGTTTGTAGGTAACTTGAGAGTGAGGGAGAGAAAAATAAGAGGGTGTGTGAGATTGAACGAAAACGAAAGAGGAAAGAGAAATGATGAACGAGTTCATATTATCTTACGCAAGAATAGACCCCTGACATATGAACAGACATGCTGAAGTTAAGAGCACAGGTTGATAAATTATATAAATATTTCTTTTGAATGGTGATTTGATGTGGTAAACTCCTATGTACATCATGAATCACATGGAGTCAAATATAACCAGCATGTACTATACAAGTTCATTCCTACATCTACATGGAGGTCCAATTTAAGACCATTGGAGCCAGGAAAAATGGCCAACCATAAAATAAACTCCATCCATGTCTACCATCGTGTCTCATTTTGTTTGATTTCTTTCTATATGCCAGCGATGAATTGCTGCAATTGAGGCAAATAAAATGTCACTTTTCATTTATCTTTCATGTAATGACTCACCTTGGATGTAAGCATGTACTTGTTATTGACCCGCCAGCAGCTTCTCTCCCTATTTTCTCTCTATCTCATTCTCTCCTTCTTATCTCTCTCTCTCTCTTTCTATCTCAATCTCTATCACGTCATCTCCCCCTATTCTCTCTCCATCTCATTCTCTATCCCTGTCATGTTCTCTCACTCTTCTCTCTCTCTCTTTCTCTCTTTCTCTTTCACTCTCTCCTCCCTCTCTGCCCTCTTCTCTCTATCTCTCCATCTCTCTCCCATCTACTGTTTCTCTTTATCTCTTGTCTCTCAAGCCAATGAATATTACATGACGACTGATGATACATCTCTCTGTCTGAATGCCTCCATGCACGGTTACCATGACAACTGCATCATTATACCGACCGTGCCACATTTGTCACGCAGGTGACTCATGGTGTATCAGCCAAATATGGGGAGGGTGGTCAAATTAAACCATGCTTTGATTTTGATCGCTTTTAATTCCAGACAGACAACTGTAGCTACATTTCACTAGTTACTAATTTTATATGTTTCAGTTACATGTATTCAGCAAGTTCACAATACACAGCTGTGATTTGTACATATGCCAATTTACAGTCAAGCTTACTAGTATATGATAGAAAATATGGTTGAAAATATACATAAAGAGTAAAGAGGGTGCAGTCTTTGGTACTGGACATCCTTTTAACATTTATTTATCTCTAAATTCATACATGAATTTTGCATAGTTTTATATTTTGACCACCTATCAAGTAATTTTAGCTATTCATAAAACATACAGTTATGAGAAGCATAATAACAAACAGTACCATATGCAAGGTTACATAGCCTGATATCTTTGAAGATAATAAATTAATTACTCTTTTCATAACAATTGTGTTTATTTTTAGAATATAATCAAGTTAGGGGTATAAGGGCATTGACCTTTTCAGCTAAAGACCTTTTGGCTTACATATATCTTTCACATGGTCATTGTAAAAAAAATGTAAGCTACATGTCCTATATACCAAACAAGTAGGGTACTCAAAAGAGACTATGCAACATCATCATCCCTTCATATTTCTTTGATACTGAATACAATCTACGACATCACAAATGTACAGTGTATGCTTGTGTTGCCATGGTGATCAACGAAATGATCAGGTGGTGCCGCCGTAAGTGTCTTATGCAAGGCTTTTTATTTTTCTTTGCTTCTTTGATAGCTCATTATTGTTTACAAAGTCAACTATTTACTGACAAGTACTATTCAATCTTGATTGAAAAGTTCATAAAATATTGAAATTTTATTAAGTACTATTGTAATGGAAAAAGAGCTGTACTATTTCAATACCAACCAATCTACAAGCATAAAATCCTACCATATTGTAAACTGAAAATTAAAAATACTGTAGGGGAAATAACTTCAGAGTACAGCCTAATAAACAGTTCAACATACAGAATGATGAGAGGAGTTCTAGCCATAACACACACATCATCAGTGTTGACATAACTGTGGCATGTTATATTCTAAAAGGGGATTTATTACCCTAATCTTTATTTATCCCCTCCTTGTAAAAGCCCTAATGCACCCCCAAAGGTGTGCAGGTAGTCTAGATAAACAGACTCTGTTTTGACATGCACAGAACCCTTGCCTTGAGGGCTTACTCAAAATGACTCTAAAATCTAGCAAAACAACTTTTAAAATCTTATTTTCCTTAACATTTCTCAAATAAACCACAATAGGTGGATTCACACCTGCCCGATCTGGAAAAGTTCCCGTAATCTCTGATCGGGTATTTTTACCCCGATCACAAACTACGCGTAATTTTGCAAGTGTGAAACCAAATTACGCGTAATATTCCCGAAGATAAATTCCCGTAAATTAGTAGGTACTTCGTCAAATCTACGCGTAGTTTCGCCAAGGTCGTGGGAACTTTTGTAGTGTGAACATAAATTACGGGAACTTTCTATTTCCCCTTTCTTTTTCTTATGTATTTCTTTGTTTTTCCTTCTTTCTTCTCATTCCTTATGTATTTCTTTGTTTTCCTTCTTTCATCTCTTTCCTTATGTATTTCTTTGTTTTTCCTTCTTTCAGCGCTTTTCTTATGTATTTCTTTGTTTTTTCCTTCTTTCTTCTCTTTCCTTATGTATTTCTTTGTTTTTCCTTCTTTCTTTCGTTCCTTATGTATTTCTTTGTTTTTCCTTCTTTCCCCGCTTTTCTTATGTATTTCTTTGTTTTTCCTTCTTTCTTTTCGTTCCTTATGTATTTCTTTGTTTTTCCTTCTTTCCCCGCCTTTCTTATGTATTTCTTTGTTTTTTCTATTTCTTCCCTTGTTTATAACTTCGGGTATTTTTCCCGAAAAAGACGGTTCGGGCAGGTGTGAACATGCAAAACAAATTACGCGTAATTTGGTGGTTGGAAAAGTTCCCGTAATTTACGGGTATTTTTGCCGATCGGGCAGGTGTGAATCCACCTAATGAGGCTATTTCATTGAATGAAAATTCTCTGAAAATGCCACTGCAACTTACCCTGGAAGCAGCCTTTACTGAAGTTTATATTTCCCCTTTAAAACAACACTATTTGTACATAAAATGTGGACTTTGTAAAAGTAAAGCTACGTGTACGAATGTAATATTTTGGACATTTTATGCACTTTAAAACTACTTATAACTTCTACATTTGTACATTTTGTTTATAAATTCACTTATGAATCAAAAGAGATTGAAGCCTTGGCTGAAGACCAATAGATCATCCTCTATGTAATCAAAGGGGGCTTGATTATTTTACTACCCCGTTTTAGAGGTTGTCTGTTAGTTTGTTGAGGTGTCTTTGAACGTAAGAAGAAATGCCGAAAGAGGAAGAGATAAACTCTGAAGATTCCAAGGCTATAATCACAAAAACGCACCAAATACAAATACATAGGCATGTACTCTGATAAGCTTGGTTGTATACTTGCATGTTAAACAAGCTCGGTACCATAGAAATGCTCTATGGTTCTACCAAGGACTCTTTTGAAGCTCCTTGGTTCTACTAATACTACAACCAGTAAGTCTTATACCAATAAGCAAAATATGAACACATGCAAGTCCATATAGGGAAAAATATGAATGCAGGCTTCTTAGAAATATAATAAAGACAAAAGTGAAGGAAATTAAAATGTAAACATTACATCATAATCATAATAACAATAATGTAACATAGGCTTGTACCATAATGAAAAGGAAGAGATAATACCTTCCAAGAAACCCAGCTCATTAACCTTCTCATTTTGTCACCACAAACAAAAAGCCATCAACTTCTTTCCATGAATACATGCCTATCGTAATGACAGAGCAAGACAAGGCCTCGATGGTATACACTTGATATTCAATCTTGCTGGTCAGCCTTTAAATAACTCTCCTCTTGGGACGCATACATTAAAAACATGACCGATGTTGAATTATCACTCGGAATAGACACTGAAAAACAAAGCACGAAACTAGAATTGCCTACACTAATATCCCTCAAAGCCCCATCAACATTTGCATAATAACCCTTGCGGTTGACATCCCGCGGGAATGCTATGAATATCATAATACAGTAGTCAACTATGTTCGGGAGACTAGAATTGTGGCAAATAATTCTCTGGAAACTGCGAGCACCAAGATCATACTCAATATATGCCTATATTGCAAGATTGTATAATTGATAAATTTAATAAATAAAACTTAATTCCCATAAACTTTTTTCCAATTGTGTACCGGTACGTTAGAAGCCTGTACACAAGAATCAGGGCCTGAAGAGAACCAAGTATATTTGTATGTGATCATGAAACCAGTACAATGATTATGATGAACAATCTTTATTTGATATTTCCAAAAATGATTAACTAGATTTACTTTACTTTGAAGTTGTTGATAATTAAAAATAAAACAAAAAATAAACAAAAATATATGTTAACTAGGAGAAGGATCCAACATGAACCATAATTATCAATCAATTTCCATGAAGTAAAATAATAGAAATATTTTGAGTAGGAGCTGCAAAGCAAACACAAAGTTTATTATGAGACTATTAACCACATACAGGTAAACAAAATCATTGCCCTTCAATTTCACAGAATGACTGCTTCATAATCATAAACAAATATTATCCGTCTATAATGTACACCTAGAGTCCTAATGTATCCTGCTTGGCAATGAATGGCCTATGACATCAATGGGTTTGAATTGTCATAGATTTCTATGGATCATAGAACAAAACCACAACATTTCATATTTGGTTAAGATATTGAGGAATTCAATAACTTGCAATAGTTCTATGTTTAATGACACAGTGGTAATGAGGCTATCAAAGTTCACATATATATACATTGAGTCATTCATTGGGATATTATAAAATACAAATATTTAATTCAGTATCAGTTGTTCCGTAATTATTCATTTCTTTTAGTTTGACTGAAGTTCATGTTCACTGTGCTATGCAGTCAACCAGGATATTATTTTCTGTTCAGCCATATAACAGCTATATTGTTTTTCAATTTCATAATAATTAACAATTTAAAAATGACAAACATTTATCTCACACCCTAGAAATATAACCTAAACTGTCACTTATTTTAGCCTCCCTCTCTATCTCTCTCTCCACTTCATCTATGCATAATTATATCCAACTACTGAGGCACTATCTAGCTTGAAGCGAAAGCAACAACGGCAGCACTCATCTACCGTGTAGCAGTAGCGCCCACCATATCACTCAGGCCACAGCTAATCCGTACTAAAAACCAATCAAAGCACTCGACCCCACGAGGCAGCAGGCGAGGAAATTATTGACCCATACTGGATAGCAATTTATTAAAAATTCCTCTTCCCATCTTCCAGCAGGAAGCTATATGGCCTAAATCTGCTGCTGGGTTGTCATGGATTGAAGCGAACAGTTTTAAGTGTCCACTTAAGCCTTTTGTTTCGTAATATCACTTAGAATTAGCAGTAGCTGGATTGATTATGCTCTGTTGAAAAGACCTAAGTGGGAATACACACCAAAATATTTTGTCATTTTTTCCCTTTGGCCTTGGCCAGGTTACTTGGCCAGTGAAAATGCACTGTGATACATCGAAAGAGCCTATCTAAACAAGATTTAAGATCCCATAGCCAGTTCTCAAAAAAATAACAACAAATTATTACAACCTTTTAAAAGTAATTTTCCTTCACTTAAAGCTACTTAACGCCCCCAAAAATATATTTTCAGGTGTATAACTCAAGGAACTGAACAGAAATTGCCCTACGTATTATCTGTGTAATATTGGTTGGCTGCTGCAAGAGACACAAACAGGAAAGCATTAGGGTAGGGATCACTGCCATTGCGCCCACTCACATTCAGTCGATGAGGCTATTACCATGTTTACACTGTGAATTCAACACGGCATATATCGGCTAAACATTAAATCATACATTAATGATATCTCTCTACTCATGACCTGTGAGCCGTATTACACTCGCCTTTTTTTGTAACGTATAAACACGATCACAGGTTCACTCTTTGCAGTGTTGGACCCTTTCTGCAGACTGGACACCCGAGCTGAATCACAGTGTAAACACGGTATCAGTCGATGAGGTTATATTATTTCCCCGTCTGCTTCGTGTAGAGTTCAGATCACTAATGCAGACTTCATGTAAAATGATGCTTGATGCTGCAGCATGTCTCTGAGTGAGAACATTAATCAATAACTAATGCCTCAGTCATTGACTGCTTGCAACATTACCCACTTAGTCTCTAATTTACAGGCATGTTTCCAGCGTTACTGCCATGTAGGCCTATAGACTATCAGAGATATATTTAAAATTTATAAAATATCCTATTGTTTCCTAAATGAAACATTAATGTAAACAGAAGTTAAGAACCCCAGAGCAGATACTCTTGATATAGCCTACCCAATAATCTTGATATAGCCTACCCAATAATCTTGATATTTTACACACTTTTTAACAATAAAAGAAATCAGGCTTCAACAGACGACATGATGAATTGCCAAGGTGTCTGTATTCTAAGACTAGACAAGGATGTAATGACTATGGGTTGATGAAATAGCATCTGGGCAATAATTTTGGATGAGGAACCTTATGAGTAATTTATGGTACATGTTCCTGCATGAAAAACACATCGATGAAAGGTACATGATGTACATGTAATTCTCCATGAAAAGAGAAATTATAATAAAATGCAACATTCATGTTTTATTCCTTGAATTTAAAGTTGAGAACATAATTTGGTCATTTGAAACAAATTACACATAAATTCCCACTATTGCCATTTTAATTTGCATGCATGGAGAGAGAATTGACACTCAAGTCCCAGAGCAAGCCTTTGGAGTAGGTAATACATACACGTATGCACAGCAATCAAATAAGTGTACACACACTATCACTTGGTATCTCTTTTCATCTATTCCATCTATAAAAAATACAATTAATTGTGTCTGCTTTTCGTCTCCATGGAGATATATGCAGAATAAAACTTCAAATATGAAAAGGGCAGACACATGTCCTGAAAATTTAATAGCACTGCACTGAAATATGCAAAATGAAAACCCCACACAAAAATCATGATCTGGGACTGAATACAATAATGATTGTCCATAATGAGAAAGAGTTATTATTGATATGTCATCCTTGCCATGATACATACTGTATGATACTCGTATTATATTTCATTTAATTCAAGTTCATATTCAAAATGCAGGAGTAAATTGCTTTTCTAAGAAAGCAAGCTTTGGAATCGCACCAAAGCCCTTATTACGAGACAAGTTGAGTACTATGACACTGCATATCATCAATGATTCAAATCACACCTAACGACATAATCTAGCCTGTATCCACCGACTGATCCCTGATTGCTTCTGATTTACACCACAAGACAGACACAAACTGAATCCCCTTCCTACACGCACCCCATGGGATGGAGGATTCACCCGTTCTGAGCCCCACAGGGGGTCCTTCTTTTCAATCACTTGCCCCCTATTCGATATATGCAACAGGGATGAATAGAACGTTTATGATATTCACTTGTAGCAGATGTGGTAAGCAACAAAGGATTATTAATAACACTATAAAAGCCTGATCTAAATTGGACCCATTGATTTATTTCTAAATAATTTTCACTACTCTTATCTATTTATAGCCCCCCCCCCCCTCCTCTCCCACCCTGCATTGAAATTCGGAGACAGGACGACGGTAAAGGTGAAAAAAAGGGAACAAATATCATCCAAGCGACCCAGCTGCCTGTCCAAAGTAGATCAGTTGTTTATACACAAAATATAGATATAATGTTTGAGTACATAGCTTTCTTTGGCTTTCAATTCAAATCAATTCAATTTAAATTCAATTCAAAATGATTTTATTTTCCAAATCTTTAATTTAAAAATACAAAAAAATGTATAAAATAATACAATATAAAAGTCAAAATTGATAAAATTCATTGATAAGGAATTGTATGGCTTTCACT
Source organism: Paracentrotus lividus (assembly GCA_940671915.1). Taxonomy (NCBI): domain Eukaryota; kingdom Metazoa; phylum Echinodermata; class Echinoidea; order Camarodonta; family Echinidae; genus Paracentrotus; species Paracentrotus lividus. Next base: position 423,071 of record CALNVZ010002974.1, read on the forward strand.
TCAGACAGAAGATCTATAAGCCTATCTGTGGTGAACCTAGTTTTATTTTCACTGTGTCATGTACCCAATAGGATTCGTCATTGGCAGGGTGAAGGGGAAACCCCCACAGGTGGATGTATGTCTGGCACCAAGTCAAGGCAATACACGGTCAATATCGATATGTCATATTCCTAGTCACAATAAACTCTGGGCTCAGAACACAAGTGTAGGCCTATAACTAGAACTGGAAAAATCAAGCAAAGGAAATGGGATTCCATCGGGATTTGAACCCAAGACCTCCTGATTCCTAGACAGGCGCTCTACCAACTGAGCTTTGGAAAGCCCTAATGGCAATGTCTGTCCCAAAGAACCCGTGAGCTTTAAATGCTTGAGTGATCAGAAGTTAACTCGAACTTATAAGAACTGTTATAAAAGTATAATTTCTTTATCTGTATCTAGAAATAGTCTTCCAATTCTTATGGTATTCAATCTTAACATCTTCTTAAACATTATGACATTACAACAAGCTCCTAATAAGATTTGACCTGTGCTAGAAGAAGAATCTTTTGACCGTATCGACAGGAATAACTTAAATCTTGAGGATATTACGTAATTAAATCAATACTTTGCCCTGATTATGTCTTATGTGAATACATTTCAATTCACCATGAAGAACAATTTTGCATACTCATTATCATCAGAGGCGTGAAACACCGCAGAGAAGACTCACGAAGGAGTCATTACCATTGTCTATACCTTGGTGAGGGATTCAAGCAGGCTGGCTTCCTAACCAGCTTTGCACCTACCCTACCGTTAATCTTGTTAAGATCAGCAGCCGGTAATGAGGTAGGAAGGAAACTGTATTCCAGGTTCCTTCCTGGGACCCCCCTTTTAATCCCCCGGTTACTTGCGCTCTCTATCAATCCCCCAGGGTCTCCCCGATGGAGCGGAAACCGAGTGTCATACAAACACATGGCTTGCTGTGGACGTAGTTTCATAACGATAGACCTTGTGCAGAACATCCGTCTTTTGTCGCCATAGTTGCAGTTTTCCAAAAATATGATTTTAAATTCACATCCGAAAGGAAAAGATCATAAATAAATTAATGAATTAACAAACCAAAAAAAATATGTGTAGGCCTTAACTGAATGCCAGACCCACAATCAATTGGGCAATCTTAAAGAATTTCTGTTTACCTATGTTTCAGGCAATAAAAGTTAAAGCGTTTGTTCCTTTTGTTTGAAACTTATTCGGAGGTATATTCAGCCTCCCTCCAGTTGGTACCACGTTACTCCACATCTAATCTTGATATCAATCCAATATCAAATGCACAAGTAAGGTCTGGCTTTTAGACTGAGAGAGTCGTTTGTTACCAATCGTCCCAGGTACTGATGACTCAAAGTGCTCTTCATAAACGTGACTTTGTGTCTATCCACCATTTTCAAGCTGTACACTATCACAAGGATTCGTGTAACCCTTATGATAATGATAATTTGCTCAATTTTTTTCTTTATGAAGTAATATCATTGAGTGTGATGAAAACATAAAGACATTATCAATAAGCCAATAAAAAATGACAATACATTTAATTTGGTATACTCAAAGCTGAATACTTATTCCAGTGGTGGGAGAGTTGCAATGGTCCATTACTTTCACTTGAGTACTACTACTAGTACCTAATGCGGCGGTCACAACTCGCCGTACCTTCGACGTGCAACTCCCTACGATGGATTTCGTAGAAAAATCGTGCAGCGCAGGTACCTCGCAGGCACGTTGCATGTACAACGTGCAGGAAGTTTTTCCAATACCCTTTCTACAGAAACGCAGGAATCGCAGAAATTGACCCAGGACATGTGCATGCATTGTGCAATCGACGCAGGCTACGTTGATTGCACGTGCCCCATAGCCTACGACGAGTTGTGACCGCCGCATTAGAAAGAAAATATGCAGAAACAGAAAATGCTTCACATCTATAGTCAAAATAGATTGTGAAAGATTGACCAGCTGGGAGTCAGTATGATTTTATCTATCACAAACTAAACAATCAAAAAATTCATTTCTGTAAATCAATCATACTTCTGGGGAGGATCTTTATTATGCTCTGCACAATAATGGATCATGTTACCCTAGCATAATGCTACAGTCCAGTCGGGAAGGGAAAAGCACTATGAAAATATTTTACTTGTGACGTCCATCTCGTGTCTTGCGAGACAAATACTGGAGGATAAGATTATGCCCAGACATAGCGGATGAAGAGAGCCTGAAATAGAAGATGTAACCAGCCTCCATCGGTAAAGTCTGTTACTGGAAGCAGACAAACACATCATATTGGAATACAGGCTTGCTTTGCGCTTATGACTCCTGGATCAGTAGTTTTTTAATGAACCCAATTTAATTAGATGGTGCAAAAACACTACAGGCAATTTATCGCTTCCATATTTTCCTCCCTACACGTACAGTGTAGTCTAAAATCCCAGTCATTCATTTTCAATTGTCCTCATGAATGAGTATGAGTGAGCTGTAAATTAATATGTGTTTATCTTATAAAAGCAAATTTATCTATAACTAGACAATGTGGATTTAAAAGGCTTACAAACTTTCTCTCTTAGAGACAGTGAAATACTATAGCAGTAATGCACAAATCTGACCTCAGAAATACTTACTTGCAATATAAGCAAGCCTTCTAGCTATTATTGTATCCAATACAATCTACCTAGTATATTGGATTTGAAAGTGGAACAGACAAGAGGTTTTATTGAAGAGCCTGGATTTAGAGACTAAGCCTATCGCTGGCGGAGGATAGGAGCGGAAGGAATCTGCATCGAGCCCATCTCCAGGCAACTGGGATAATATCCTTATTTCATATTCTTAAGATGGCAATGACTCAGACAGAGAAAGGGAAAGACAGACAGACAGACAAACATACAGGGAATGAAAGCATACAGCAAAAGAGGGTGGTATCGGTAAACTGGTAAAGGTAAATCATGGGTAGAAAGTGCAAGATATGAAATAGATATTCATTGGGCCATAAATATAAAAATCAAATCTGAATGATCATGTCAGAAGGATACAAAAGTTCCAAAGGAATTTAACACTGTCTATCATTGAGATGAAGCACATATTTCAATTTAGGGCTAATATATTCATAATTTATGCCGACAGGTCAAATTATTATTTTTTTGCCCTACAAAGGGTTTCTATTTTATTTTGATTATTATCAAACCATTCATTTGATCGACAATTGCTGGAAATCAACTAATGAATAACACAGGCACAGACTTCAGTCAAATGCTACGTTTAAAACCAATGAAGATATCAAAGGGCATCACAGCTGACAGTAGGGGTAAAAGTAGTCCATCGTTCCTTTGATGTATATTCCTCCATACGAGTTTCTCCATTGCACCCCTGTCCGACATATGGCTATCTCTACTACTAAAGCATTAATGAATTCCACAGCCATATTCCCTCAACCCATAATGACAGATAGAAAGTGATCTACACGCAAGCCTCATCCAGCGAAGATAACAAAAAAGGTGCCATAACCTTCGGAACACGCATGAGTTTGGCGTGAACGGAAGTGTTCGCTTGTGCTTGGATGGGAGTGCAATCGACGAAAAAATAATTACTGCAAAGGCCATTAAGATAATTACACTAGCAACCCCCCCCCCCCTTCTGTAGATAGTGTTGTTGTTTGCTTGTCAGAGTTTGTAACAGAGATTGTCCGGCATATTGGCTACGAGTATGTTCCAACAACTGTTGCTTTCTAGTTACAATGGAGAATGAATCTCCTACAGCTGCCTGTAGTAACTAAGAATAGATACTGAATGACTTTACCACAAGTGTGTACAAAATAAAATGCATTTCATCAATGGAACATGTATCTCATTGGGGGCATATGTCTGTCACAGAGTATTTCTCAGACCCAAAAGCATTTTCCTTTTTGACAAATTTTTGAGAGAAAACCAGTTAGTCAGGCTTAGCAAATCCTTTACATTTGAAAGGAGGTATCCTGTATAATACTGATAAAAAGTAACTAAAACCATATCATTTTCTATGAAATAAATATTAAACCATAGCTCAAATACAATGGGGCAACAACTTGTACAGAGGAATGACATTAGATACAATAATGAGAGGAAGAGATAGAATGTGAGGAAGGAAGAGATACAAAAGCTCCTCATTAATAAATGCACTCGTACGTCCAGAGCATAATGAGGGATATGACAAGTTCAATCTTGCATATTTCCGAGGGGCTTTAGAATGGCACCGGTGGCTGGCCGTCGTTTCACCAGAGCGATTCTTCCCGGTATGAAGACAGCACCATTAAGAAGCCAATTAAGCCAACCGGTCAAAGATGATTTCAAACGACAAGCATGGCTGCCAGTGAACCCAGAGGATTAACAGGCCTAGCGTGACCTTTAAAGGGAAACAATGAGACGGGCTTGATCCTATAATCTTAACAGAAAATATGATGTACATCCAGTAGGATTATAATTAATCATATTTCCTTCTCTATGCAACTATATTGTGTTATGCAATAAATTTTCCATTCATCCATTCATCAGCAATTCAAAATGCCTAAGTTGTACCATTTCCTATTTCATCATTTTTCTCTTCTGCATTCAGCAGCCGAGATGGAAGAAAACTCAACAACAGATATGTTTAAAATAGCGAAGGCTATATGTGACATATCAGTCACACGGGCGATACTGACTCCAAACCAACATCTGACCAGCTAGAATATTACATGATCGCCAATGGCAAATTGATGGTCAGTTTAGAAAGTCTGGGATCATTGCAGTCAATGTGACTTGAGGCATGACATGGGCTCTGAGGATGACACCGTCATGCATTATTCATTGGCGGACAGGGAGTTTGCTACTTGAGATTTGGAGCGCTTAAGACGGGAGAGTATAAGGGGTCAGGGTAAAATTAATAATGCATTAATGACTCATCCAATAGAGTAATGAGAAACCTGGCTGTTAAGTATGCATCCCATTAATACTGATGTGACTCAGCGTACCGGTTTATAAGCACTGATCAAGAAAATAAGCATGCTACATACGGTCCTGCTCATTATAAAAGCTATCATCGATGTCATTAAGGTAAGTATGGACAAATAAAATTAAACATTCCTATTGACTCATGGGAATTTCAAGCACATTAAAATGGAAATCTGACAAAAGAAAACTCTTTCACTTAACATTTTGAAGAAAATCTATAACAAACAATATCAAAGATTGTGTAATCATGCTCCTATTGGATTCAAGGTACAGATGTATAGCTACATTTATTCACTCTTAGTCTTCAATTTCAATCAAATCAACATTACCAAGATATTGAAACCTTTCTGGACAAAATTCCAAAAAAATATTAACACACTGTTCCCAGCCAATATTAATAATCATATTTCCATCCTTCAGTCTTGTCTATATTTATTCTTACATCGTGGGAATCCTTTTCTTTTGATCAAGGACATTTCATGTTGTTCTACACTCTATGAACTCTCAAGTATGATCACTGTGAATGAATACAATCTCAAAACACACTATTTTTAATGTTTACATTGCAGAACAAATACCTGGATACCAAATATGGGAGTTCATCTTCTAAATGATATTTCATGTAACCCTTTGGAGGCTGAATTTGAGTCGTTGCTCAAGTAATCATCTGATAACGGAGCAATCACTGAAAATCCATTTTTGGGGTGGCCAATTAAAACGAGGCCAATTTGCAATCAATACCCATTTATGCTACCTCGCTAGCAGTTAATGTACCATTGACTGGACATATGGAGACCAAATCTGTTAATCCCTGCACAGTATTAACACTGCAATAGTGGTAATTATGGCTCGATATGCAGGCAGACAACGTGTCTCTTTTGCTGTAGTAGCTGCTTCTAATGATTAATACGCCGTTGTTTTAGAAGCCTTCTCTACATACTTAAATATCAATCATGTTGCATAATTGAAATTGCAGTAACCTTTACATTGATGAAGTAGTGACTCTTGCATTATAAAAAAACAAGTACCTGATATGCACACAAAGTCCATACACCTAGTCATGAAACAACATAACAAATCCTCCGATTCCAGTGATTTCTCTTCCACAGCAATAAGTTACCTTAGAAATACATTTAAAAATCTTTATAAAAATGAAAAACGTTTTTTAAACAATTTTTAAAAAGAGAGAGCAGTCTTACCTGTGTGTGTTCTTTGATGTGCCTTCAGATGTGAACTTTTGGTGTAAACTTTCCTACAACCGCTAAATTGACACCTGTGAACTCTTCGCTTAGGATCCGGTGATTCTGATCGTTTGCTACTACCCCTAGACGACGAAACAGGATTTAAACTTCTCATCCTAACTGCAGCTCTGTCCACAAGTCCACCCATGCTTACTGCAACTAATTGTCCTACAGGCACACTCACTAACCGACTACGACCGAGTTCGGGTGATGACGGCGGCGTGAGAGTCGCTTCCGATATCATTCTCGCCGCCTTGTAATTTTCCGATTTGAAAGGATCACACGTGATAGCAGTCATTGAGGGAGACGGTGATAGCTCTCCTGAACTGTCCCAAGAAACGATGCTAGAACTGGAACTGAGGCTTATCGTGTCGAACCTGCTGTCGCTGCACTCACTGTCGGAAAACGCAAGGAGGTCGCAGTCTTTGTCCATGATCACACGATCTTGGCAAGGTAATATGAATTTATTCCACGGGTTCTCTGGCTCCTTCATTCGCTTGTCTCGGATCTGACAAGGCTCGGACTTCAGCAATCTTTCCATTTCTAGACAGTGCTGCAAAGATACAAACAAACAAATATGAATATCAGCATCATCTTTATATTTCACATTTTAAATTAAAGATAAAAGAACTTTGTTAAATGTACATGTAAAAACATAAATGTCAATGAAGAGTTCTCACTGTTTCTCAACTGTGATCTTGCGTCACAAAGGAATGTCCCAATGGGGTCCTATTCTTGAATGTTTCTGTATTTTTATTAAGGGCGCATATGCCACATGGTGCTACCTAGAAGTACCTTTTTTTTCATTACAAAATTAAGAAACATGTTGCATAATTATTTTTTTCTCCTTCATAATACATGTCAGTCTGAAATTATATGAAGATGAATAGATGCCTTGCTATATATTTACGAAATCTAGCCCAATAAAATGTATATATATATATATATAGTTATATATTGTGAATGATATTAGATGGAGAGATCTCAATATTAATAGGAGACATGGTTGGATGATTAGCTTCGGACCATATCCTAACTAATTGAAAGAGAATCCTGTTGTCATGGAAGAGACCAGGATATCTTTATCAAAGGTATAGAGGGGGTGGCCAACGAGATCAAATTTCCTGTTTATACTCCACCATGTCTTTGTTCATCAATTCTGATGGGGTGAGGAGGGGGAGGGGTAAGAGGGGGAGGGGGGAAATGTCAATGATAGTACCCCTTCGGTCCATCATTCATTACCAGTATAGGAAGATGGACGCTGCCTGGATAGCAATAGATATTGCAGATTCAAGATAACATTTTTGTAACTAGATACATATTCCTTTCACTTTTACAGGGGTGCAACCTTACCCCCCCCCCCCCCATTCAATTCTTGATTCCCTTTGTTAACCGGAAGTAATATATTTGCTTCTAATTAACCAAAGTTCAGTTAGGAACCAAAACTTCTAATCATATTCTGCATGTAGCTAATTTGCTTCTCTGGTATTCTTTCAGCTCTGGAATGGTAATGAAAATCATGACTGCACTTTCACTTGGTTCTAAACATGGGGCTAATTTCGCAGAAATTCAGGGCTGACACTATTCTATGGGAAATGGCATGCAAAGTTTTATCTGCATGAGCTTTTAATATGTGTTTCTATTATGGACAATAAGGATAATTAGTACTTGGCAAACAAAACTGAAGTCAAAGTTTGTCCACTTTTGATATTTAAACTATTAGGTTTGCTTCTGACTACAAGTTACTTTAATCTTGTTTACAAGATTGAATAAAAATGTTATATTTTGAACTTAGTCTAACCCTGCTTAAACAAAAGGCCTTCTTTGTAAATCCTCTCACTAAACACCCACAATATATTTATTTTTTTATCCTTTTCTGAACAATTACATCATATTCCAAGTAAATCCAGAGCCATTTGGTGTCTGGTGGATTATAGCCTGACAAAACAGTAGATGAAATCACAACAGTTGAGTCAATCAAGGATAACAAACTTATTGGGCGAATAATGGGTTTTGCTTTAATCCAAGGGGATAATGAGCTTTAATCTGATAGTCTTCAACAGAAATGGGAGATAAGATGATTTAAATCTCTTAATTTGGTTAGCTACTTTATCAACAATGTCTGAGGTATCAATGGTTTTCCATGAGGATCAATAATAGACCAGCCCCTAAATACTGACCACCCATTCATCTGTAACCATTCTTAACATTTTTACTCAAATGCTCTTATTATCAAATGGTTTTTATGGGTATTTTAGGTGATCTTCATGAAAGATTTCAAAACATCATTATCTTCAATCCTATTTTGATGTCTAAAGCACAATAAAAGTGTTTTGTTGCATGGAAAAGGCACAGAAAATCAAGCTACTGTTTCCAAGACAACAAAGTGTATCTCTGATATATGGTATAAAATCACAGAGATATAATATATTACCTCTTAAAGGTGGAAAATGCAGTATATTTTACATTTTGATTCACAATATGATTTAAAAAATAAACGATGATCCCTACATTCCTAAGAATGATTGATTACAGTGGTTGTATAGTAGTAGGGCAAACATATTTGCTTTCATGGCTCCTGTTATGTAACAAACAAAACAACAACTGCAACCTTTATTTCTGTTTATGATCAACATATTTGTTTTTGGAATTTAGTAGCAGCAATTGCCTCCATAGTTGTGTATATTTTGCTGTTAACCATGGATTTATGAATGGTAAAACTTTGAAAGCATCTGTACTTTGAAATTTACAAGCATTGTAAAATGGTGTTTTGTCTGCAAATAGATCATAAACCAGATAGTCTCCATAACTAGTAATCTCCCAAGTTGTACATCTTTTAGGTTCCTTTTCAAAGACAGGATAAATCTGGAAGCTATCTCCTTACCGAGTTTTTACATTGCTCCATCTACACATTTCAAATTTATGCCTACCACATAAAAAGACCTACACCTGTATATTATATCATGAACCTACTACAGGTAGTAGGTCCATGACTATATAGGCCTAAAGAGCAAAGAGCTTCATATAGAGTAAAAGGTAAAATTTAGGCCTACACACAAAAATGGAAACTATTTTGAAAGGTTTTACAACTCTTTTCTCCACTTGGACCCATTAGATGGGTGACCTACATATAACCACAAGGTCGCACAGCTAATCCTGTAAGCAGGCATCAAAATACTCTGGACCCTTGCCATAAGGTTGATCAACCAATCAAAGGTGAGCATTGGCGACACACCTCCATCCAAACATTCCTTAGGTTAACCACAAGAGGGGAAGAGTGGGGCTTGCTGATTGGATAATTTGTTGAGAAAATCAAGTGCAATTTCAGGGGGGATAAGGATTTCTCTTTTCCTCCTGCATGAATTTCTGATTGGTGTCGAGAATTGTAAACTCTAACAAATGTTTAGGAGTATGAGTGGTCCTGCATGTATTCGAGATGGGATTGCAAAGATATGAATGATGAATGAACAAGTTTTGGTAGAACATTTTTACTTGGTCTGCTGCAATAATCATGACTGTATCTTCAAGACTTCAGATATCCTTACCTCCATCTAAACTGATGACTATCCCTGACTTACACCTGCTCAATGTCTTAATTAAATTTTCATCTTCTTGGAAAGGTGAATAGGAATGTGTGAGCTCTGACATTAAATTTATTTCAATGTGGATGCTGCCTTATCTATGTAGCATAAAAAAATGCTTGCTTTAAATGTGCTTTGAAACATCTAAAATATGGCTTTAAACAGTTTGCAAAGTTCTTTGGACCTAATGTCAAAGGCTACAATTTTCATTGATTTGTTTTGGAATTTTGATGATTCCAAAGTGTCATACATACTTCACTGTTAATATCATTCTTATCAACTAGGCCTTGTGATGAAAGCATTTGAATGAATACATCTTGAATCTAATGAGTCTGTCAGTGTCATCTTTCACAATATCATGCATTAATGGTGGTTTCTCAATATAACCTTCTTCAAAAGGAAAGCTGGCCAAGTTCCAACTTTCCTTTTCTCCATCTCCACATGAAATAAGAATAGCCTTGATATCTCACATGAAAGAAATCAAAGGAATGTCTTGATCCCTTCTATTTCAGTCAATGATGTCATGGCGTCAGTGAATCTACTTTCAAACTGCCATTAAAAAGAAAAATGATGAGGCAGAGAAAACTTTCAGAAAAATGTAAGGAAAACAAGTCGAATAAGTCACCAAAGAAGATATGGAAAACGATTTGTGCTATAAATTATGGTTATAAGAGAACATAGATGATGTCAGAAGAATCAATTTTAGTCCCTTTATCCATACTCGTCTCTCACCACATAATCAAGACCAAGGTTAGAGTAAAGCAAATACAAAAATTCCATGGAACCTTTACATGATGATATCCCCCTCATCCATGCCTGGCCCACATCATCCCATTCCACCGGTCCCCCATCATTAATTTTTGATTACCAAAATGGATGATGATAAACCCCATGCAATTTGTCATAATCAGGCCAGAAATGGGCTGTGAGCTATCTATCTATCTAGTCAGTGGCATGGCATAGCATGGCATGGCAGGCAGGCGTTGGCAGAATTCAACGTTTGATTGATTGATCCAACTTCATGAGTTTCCACCCACACAAAATGTCAGCCAAATTTCAAACTTCATCAATTTCAGAAGCTACCGTATTCCACATAAGATGCCACCTCCTTGCACATGTATCATTCATGCATGTAGAGACTCATTGGACACTTGTAAAAAAAAAGCTTGGGGCACAAAAATCAGAGAACTCCAGAAAAAAAAAATGTTTTGGTTGTTGTCATATTTGAGGGAGGTTTGATAGTTTTCTTATTTTTGTTTACAGCTGAGATGAAAGTTATGAAAGGAGCTTGCCAATTGGTTAATGTAACGCCCTGCTGGGCAAATTAGCAGCAATGGTGGGATTTCTATGTGGGGTCTCAGTAGGAGAGATATCACAGTGCTGGAATGAAAGAACAACGCTCTTAACACTAAGCAATTCAACTTCATAACCTTTCTTTCAGGCATTTCTCTTTTTTCATCATAACATTCCTGTATTCAATAATTTCAATAAAAGAGCGCACATTGCAATCACATATTTTTTTTCTTCTTTGAGTACGACTTTGGCACTTCGTTCTGGGGTAAGCAAAACACCAAGACTCCAAGCTCGGTTGTAGCCATGGCAACACCAATCCATATACCACCCACTGCTGCAAAAAATATATATACATGGCATGAAAGCAGGAAATGAGACTAGGAATTAAATGATCTCAAAAGTACCACTTAAAACCCTAACCACCCATGTGCTTCCGTTTCCTGCCATGCTGGAATTTGAGCTAATTCCTGTTGACGAAAGTAAGCAAGTCAGCGACAAACTTTCTTGCTCATGTTCAAAAGGGAAGGAATATGACATCCGGTCCTAGGTCCTCCCTTGCACATGTATAGAGGTATATGAGTAAGAGATCACAGGCTTTCTTTAAGTAAAGAAATATCGATAAATCGGCAACTAAGTAAAATGTTTTCCTATCAATATCATGCCTCTTCAAAGTATTTATCAAGCACTTAATACAAGTTCATTGTTATTCAACATAAAAATTATTCAACTTGTATACTCTCAGTTCCTTCACCCAAAATATTGTGGGCAGATTATTAGATTGTACACGGATGCGCGCAAATTTGCATATGCGAATACCGCATTTAGAAGATCCTGGCTCTACAATACGTGCACACCCTTGCGTAGATTACTAATGTACTATTAGGTTCACTTCGCCCACTCTTTAACAATATAAGGGGATTCTGTAGGGAAATATATGTTCCAAACTGCCATTACATTGGAGAAATGGGATTAAATAAAAGACGCCAAGTGGGCACAGTGAAAAAAAAAATAATAATCACTTTGTGGTCAACCAATTTAGATCTGCATGCATTCACTGAGCTGGAAAATCAAAATGATGTTTGCCACATCAGAGTAATATTGTGTGATAGAAGTGGGATGGTGATATAGGTTACAGACCCAATATTGTATTAGTCAAGGGACGGAATGTCTATCATTCGGCGACTCCTACATTGTTATTAGTTAATAAATTATGATATTATGCTTAATATCATAGTCCACCTCCATCAATCCACTGCTTATGAATAAAATATATCATTTGTTGAGAATCCACATAAACAGCAACTCTGCTAATTCTCTGCATGGATAGAATCCATGTCTCTGTAAGCTACACTCAATAGATTATAGTCTGTATCAAACACCACTCAAATTTCTCAATGACTATTGAAGAAATGTAATTTGGACTCAATTAACCATCCAAATCACTTTGAAGGGTTGATTAATCTATTTTATCTTACGCTTTATAAACAAGCAGGCGCGGATCGAAGAAAATCGAATTGAATGCATTTCGGGGGCCCAATTGTCTGGGAACAAAAGCGGCTCTTTGTCCCCAGACAATTGGGCCCCCGAAATGCATTCAACTCGATTTTCTTGGATCCGCGCCTGAACAAGTGTGGGTGTTGTATAACTTTGTCGATTGTATTATAGCACAAGATATATGTTTAAAAACTGAAAAAGATATTTGAATAAAGAAAATATTAAAAGAGATAAAGAAGAAATGAAGGTGGGGAATTGAGAAAGGGGACACCAGTGTTTAAGGTCCATTAAAGTTGAAGGGTGGAATATCATATTTGATGTATAAAAACAAGATAGAAAGATGAGAAGTAGGGTGGATACAATGCAAAAAAGGGACAAGGAATGCGTGGGAGTGAGGAGCTGGCCGTGATAAAAGCCTGTGGGAATCGGACAGGGCGGAGTACCATCTCAAGTTCAAAAGTGTTGAATGAAAACACACAATCGAAGACATAAATGTCGAGATCCAAGATCATTGCTGATACAATCGTCTCAATTTACTTTTTCTTGAGGGTTCACAATCATCTGTCAAGGGTTCACAAGTATGCCTCGGCCCTCACCTCAATTTTATTTGTGTGATTTACGATACTTTTGTGGATTATGATATAAATTGTCTTGGTATATGTTTACTTCAGAGTATATATCATGATAATTCTGGCATATATATTCTTCTTTCTTAACTAAAAGATAAACAGAACATATAAAGAGGGAGTGGTGTAGGCCTACAAGATTGAGCTTTTGATGCATCTTTTCTTTTTCTTTTTTCTCTCTCCTGGCCCAATGAAATCTTGTGAGAATATAAATACTTTTTTTTAGATATGCTTTGAATTATTAAAGACACTCATTATCTGCTTCTCCTCATCCCAGGATCTGCCCAACACAATAAAAATAGATATCCCAGTTGACAATACAGCAAATGCATTCTTCATGGAGGCTTTATGAGATAATCCCATGCTAACAATACATGAAATTCTACAGGAATGCATCCCAGAACATATAAACATATTCAATTGGATGTGTATCCATAGCAATTGCAGACTTTGGACCCAGGAAAATACTGACAAAATTTGGATAAGTTGGGGGGGGGGGGGGGGGGGGGGGGGGGGGGTGAGAGAAAGAAAGAGGGGTCCCTGGATATGCCTATAATCACACATTACAATCCCATTACACCTTCTAAGGGGTGATAGTGTGATCTGATTGGCTACGGACCACTGTCAGCTTCATTTCCCTTCTGTGTTCAATGAACCTTAACCCTGTTTACACTGTACTCTCATTAGGTGGATTCACACCTGCCCGATCAGGAAAAGTTCTCGTAATTTACAAGAACTGTTTCAATCACCAAAATACCCGTAAATTGTGTTTTGTGTTCACACCTGCCCGAACCGTCTTTTTCCAGGGAAAATACCAGAAGTTATAAACAAGGGACGAAATAGGAAAAACAAAGAAATACATAAGAAAAGCGGGGAAAGAAGGAAAAACAAAGAAATACAAAAAGAAAGAGAAGAAAGAAGAAAACAAAGAAATACATAAGGAAAGAGAAGAAAGAAGGAAAAACAAAGAAATACATAAGAAAAGAGAAAAAGGAAGGAAAAACAAAGAAATACATAAGGAAAGAGAAGAAAGAAGGAAAAACAAAGAAATACATAAGAGAAGAAAAAAGGAAAAACAAAGAAATACATAAGGAAAGAGAAAAAAGAAGGAAAATAAAGAAATACATAAGAAAAGCGGGGAAAGAAGGAAAAACAAAGAAATACATAAGGAAAAACAAAGAAATACATAAGAAAAAGAAAGGGGGAATAGAAAGTTCCCGTAATTTATGTTCACACTACAAAAGTTCCCACGACCTTGGCGAAAGTACGCGTAGTTTTGACGAAGTACCTACTAATTTACGGGAATTTATCTTCGGGAATATTACGCGTAGTTTGGTTTCACACTTGCAAAATTACTCGTAGTTTGTGATCGCGGTAAGAATACCCGATCAGAGATTACGGGAACTTTTCCAGATCGGGCAGGTGTGAATCCACCTATTGGCCCAGACCACTTGAGGCACTACACACTGAAGTCACCCTAATCTCCATTCTCATGCTAATGTGTAAACACCCCCTCCAGGGGTCCTATTTTCCACATTCACCAGTTTCCAGAGGTTTGGACTATTTTTGATCGGAAAAGGGAAGGGGATAAAAGGGTTAGAATCATGTACTGGATGTATGGCTTTCCCTTTTATTCAGCAATTCCCAGGGAAAGGATATGAAACAGAACAACCTCAATGAAAAGACCTCAAAATGACATTCTAAAAAACACTTCTTATGAGGTTAAGAAAGCTCTACAGTAGTTGAAAAGATTGAAGTGACATAAAACTGGTTCCATTAGGATTTATCCCTGCTCTTTTTGGGAAAAGTTTAGTCCTTCATCTTATATAAACCACCTGTAGGGATGTACAAATCAGAACATGCATTAATGCCAGGAGTGCAATTGGACATATAACAAATTGAAAGATTGAAAGAGGAATAACTAAATAAATATCAGAATCAAAGCCAAATGTAAATATAACATACTTGAATTTGAGGGAAAACATATTTTATAGACTTCATCGAGAAAGACTCTATATTCTGAGGCTGTAGAAATTTTGTTATTCTCAACAACATATAATTTCAAAACATGAAAGTAGGCCAAATTTAGAGCTAACACAATATGGTATTCCACTGATTATTTGTCAAGTTCAGATCAAAATACATGAACTAACTCTTATGTTTGTTTGAAGGAATGAAAACGAAGCTTTGATGATCATCAAGCTCTGCGTTCCCAAACATTCCACGCATTGTATCTTATTGTCAATACTCACACATTTTTCGTAATGACACAAGCCACAAAAATACTCTCTTGTAATATAGTATTTACATTCATCAGAGCATCAAAGCAAAACCGGTCTGTTATCCTCTCAAATAATCTTCCTATTGATGTACTTTTTAAAGTTTGTCAGGTCAACTATGCAAAGTCCCAGAGGGCAAAAATAATTTTTCATAATGGGCTTGAAATGAAATTTGTAAACAGAAACTGAAAAGTGAATAGCATAGATAGACGGTTCTCTTTCTTGTACAAAATAAGAAATGTACATAGAAGCATGAAAAGACAGATGTTGTAGCTAGGAAATATGGCACACTGGCAGAAGAAAATATTGCATTTGCGAGCAGAGTTATTAAATGTCCTTATTTTTTGTCATTAGCAGATAGAATTGAATTGCGTTGATTTATTGAAATAACAAAACATAATAGTCAAAACTGATTAGTTGTCATTAAACACTAACAAACAACAATAACAATCATGGCAAGTTACCATCGAAATATGAAGCTTGATATTCTTTTGTAGGTTAATGCTTTCCTTGTAAATAAATTGAGCATTTAAAATTAAACTGGCTTGAACTACTTAAAATGGGTCTTCAGCAAAATATATCAAACTACACACATACACCAACTGGCTGGAAGCATTATGTCACTCTAAGAGTTACACATTACAAAATAACAAATACATAAAAGACATCTTATGGAAGGAGATGATGATATATTAGTAGTTGATGGGTTTCTTCTTATTCAACATAGTTTCCCATCTATTTACTTCTTTCTTCTCATCTTATCGTGCATCATCTATCTTTAGCTCCCTATTACTTTCCCATTCATATGGACCTTTGGGAGATTTATCAAGACACTGTTTGTCCAAATGATCTAGGGAATTGCATAAATCATGGAATGAATGAGGGACAATGCTCACTGGGACTTTGGATTTGGGATAAAAGATGAGGTGGGAAAGGAAAAATTATGGTACTTCTTTCGAGAGATTATCCATGTAATGAGATTATACAAAGAATACACCTTTACCTGTGGCCCACATACATACATACTAGATTACAGGTTCAATGAATAACCAAACCTTAAAGGTAGTGTCATCCTTTTTCACAAATTGCGAAAACTAATGCAACTTGGCGTAACTTTAGAATATGATCGAACTATACTGTCTATTCAATCTTACTTTCATAGGTTGCCTAGATCAGTAATATGAAAAGAAAATCTGACTACCAATCTAAACCAGCTCTCCATCAACATAATTGATATTACAGCACATGCTGCACGGACCACACACAGCAATATACACACGGCGTATCAGCGTGCATTATTCTCTGCGCTAAGGGTCAACGGTTCGCACCGTACGGTATATTTTTCGAGGTACGAAAAATTAGGAATAAATTTTGATAATCGCAATATAATGACAAACAGACACATTTGAGCTTAATCAAGTTTTGGGAAGATATATTCATTGACATACTACTATATCCTCTCAAAAACTAGGAATGTAAGATTTTTGCCTGCAAAAGTATGACACAGTCTTTAAAGTATTTTTTCCAGGGGTACTTTTCTTGTATGCAAAGAAATGCAGGTCTTTTACTTCAAAATGAAAGGGCCATTCACCAGTTCCATAAAATGTAGATTATGTAAGAGCAAAACATAACATTAATGCAATGTAGTCCCTGGCACTGATATGCATTTCACTTAAAGCTGGTGTATAGTTTCGGGAGAAGGAAAAATTAATTTTGATTCACACTAAGATAAATTATGAAAGATTGAATCCAAGAACTATAATAAAGCAAATTATAGTACTTGAAATCTCGTTTAAGTGTCTTTATTTCATAATATAAGGATAAAAAAGATAAGTCGGGGACCCGTCACAGGTTAGCGCTCACGTGGAAAACCAATGGGCATTCTCTTGTGTGGGTGTTACACGCAGATCGTTCGCACTAATTCACGCCGTAACCTTCAGCGTGCGAATCTGTCAGCAGAGGTCTAAACGGCCGTTAATTACGCTTCATTCAAACAAATTCAATGAAAATCATCGGAAATAATGAAAGGAATGTCACAAGATCTCTCACACATATCTTTTAGTGCAATGTGGACAACATGTAACTACATTTGATCGATTTTGTGCCAATTCCTTTTTTGTTACCAAAACTATACACCACGTTTAACATACTTTACACACCCTTACTTCATGTCTTATTTTATCACCAGTAGAGTATATTTGTAGTTGGATAATGTACTGACAAGCACAATCTTCTATTTACAAACCCCTGACTTAAATTGGTTTGTTTAACAGTGATGGGACCAATGAGTGCATCCACTAAAAAGACTACTCACAGTTTTAACATTCATGTTCTTCTTCATTAAAAAGAAATGTGCAGAGTAGTTTTCTGCTCTCAATTTCATACTTTCTTTTTTTTACCATGATTAACACTGCCAATAAAACCAATGTGCCAGGTCCTTGATGAAACTCATTTTTTTTTTTTTTTTGGGGGGGGGGAGTTTTCCAAAGTGGGAGGCATTGCTCAATAGTGATACTTCGAGAGGGGTATGGGGCACTTGACTAAACTTAGAAGTAAAAATTGGTTATTAATTGATAAAGTGCAAAAATATACCTGGGGAAAGTAGGCCTATTCTATGAACCTTCGGACTAATTTGGTGCGAAGGAGGGGCACTTTTCTTGATTTCAAAATAAAAATATTGGGGGTGCCTGAGCCCCCGAGCCCCCGTTAATTCCTGCTGCCCCTACTACTTTCCCTTTAGACCCGATGATGGATTGGTTTATTTTAGACTTTGGGTGGGATTAGCCCAGAATAGCTGCATTCTTGACTGGTATCCAACAATAAAAGAGCTAACACTGGACCCTTCACAGATCCTAGAACATTGTACAGTAATCCAAACACTAGACGGAGGCCTTCAAGTGTTTTCTTTTCCTCTTTGAAGGGAGATCCGAAGAGGAGAATGGTGAAAGGGATTGAAAGAGAGAGATGGAGATGGAGAAAAATAAGAGCAAACAACATTCTTGAACATTCAACAGGCTTTTACTGTATGTTGAAAACCTTGAAAACATTCCTTTCATGTGTGACGCTTTTTATAACCGAAAGCTTCCCCGTTTATTCACAACTTTCATTCAAATTTGCACAATATAACCTCTATGTTAGTGAAATGATACTTCTGCCTTCCTGATCTCATTAGGTTACACTGATACATGTATGTATGTATGTGTGGGTGTGGGTGTGGGTGTGTGTGCTTCAATACAAATGCCACATACCTCAAAGCAGACAGCCTCATAATTGGTTAATTAAAAAGAAGATCATTACTACTTGTAAAGTGAGATAGAACTGATTGCAGTCCAATATGGAGTAAAAGGAAAATATGCATTTTATGGTCAAAGTGGCAAAAACATCTTGATTTCCATGGCAACATACCTCAAAGTCAAATAAAAAGATTTAGTATTACTACTGTGCAGTACAAGCTAGAGCTTGCATGTTCTTTTTGCCTCATGTTACATTTAATACATGGTCCATCTATTTGTAATGACAGCACTCATATTCCTACAAGAGAACCTGTCGTATCCAATCAATTTGCGGGAAGGCTGGTTTACTTCATACTACATGTATGCCAAGTGTGGGAATCTAGCTCTCTAAATTTTCAATTCATATTGTTTTCTTTCCAATCAACGATATAGTCCCTCTCTGTCAACCTGTTTTCCGAAATACATTGTATAAAACTAAGCAGTGATAAAATACAAGCTACAAATCTTGGTTTTTATGTTGGACAGAGTATTTGAAAGTTATGATGTGTGAATGGTGTGGAAGATAATATACAATTTATATTCAGAGGGATAATATAGACAGCAAGAGAGTGCAAACGAAAGTATCAAATACAAAACGGGAACGGCGAAATATTGTACTGATAGTGAACTACACGCAAAAAGTCCCAGCCTAACTCCTTGACATACCGCATGCCCAGATATACAGCAATCATCTGTCAATAATCATTGCCATTTCTCAGGTCTTATATGTTTTAATTGACGGTGAGACACAAAGACAAATGGCCTGTATAAATCAACTAGGGGGAAATTACATGAGGGCTCACAATTCTTATCCAGGGTCCTTGCAATTATGAACTGCCTGGCTGTGTTCACACTCGAGATGTACATGATTTGCAAGAGGCCCGGGTGAATTCTAAATAGCAATTAACAATCTTGAGATTACAAACAATAGGTATAAATTACCTTTTTTTTGGGGGGGGGGAATATGAATACAAACTGAATATATTACAGGATAATGGGAATAACTTAAAAGGTAGCCAAAAGCCCATAGGAACACATGTCAAATTTATAACACATATTCCAATGGGATGTCAGTGAACTTATACTTGCATGTAGCACAGTTATGGGAAACATGATTATCAGTCATGAAATAGCTTCTTTTTTTTTCAAATAATGGGCATATGGCCTGATAATACCATATTATGGTCTCGAGTAACGGCCTTGAAAAGCAAGAAAATGTATTCATGTATACATCCTGACATACTTGGCCTTGTAGTATTATATGCCCTGTACCAGACAAACATGGTGCGTTTACATTGCAAACTTTACGGGTCAACATTATGCGTTCACACTGCCTGGTACACAGGAGGTCACTGTAATGTGGACAGTGCATGGTTAGCATTCCAAGACGGACCATTACACTCAACTAACCTCCCTAAGCTAATGCTATGACATCTCCATTGATTGTGAACAAGGATGAGAAGTCACATCTTTCTAGGCCAACGGTGTTGCCAATCTAGGGATCTATACAGATCTTTTAGTAATGTAGTTGCATATGTAGTGAAACATCTTCCAATTGCCCATATTTCACTTATGATAAAGTAATCTATTATTAGATAATATGTAAACCAAAGGTCATATATATTCAGCGCCTTTCTGCATTTGGTTCTTAAATTTTTTGTGGCATTGGTTCTATTTTTTCCCTACTAATTCCAAATGTGCAAACATATCTTTTAAAAAGGTATCCAACAGGGAACACTATACAAAACTGACAAAGTTTACCGGAATAAGCCTAACAATGCCGAGTTGAACCGACAGTTTATGTGCAAGTCCTAACTTCACATAGATTTATCCTCATGTTACGTTTTCAAATCGAATTGAAACACATGACATGACAGCAACAGCTCGACACATGTGACGGACTATCACATGATAGATGATGTCATATGACACGGATGGCACCTTGAACATACATTCAGGCCCTCAGTTGCTTACCATAGTGACATGCATCAAAACAAGGCACTGCAACCATGGATGCCTCATGGCCCGGTTCATGTAACAAAGATTTAAAATAAAACTTGATTATTCCCTCCTAAAACATCTATTATGGTGCATGTATATTTCCATGTTTATTTTTGAAATGATATTGCTCTCACAAAAATGCATAATAGTAAACAACAATTTTATCTTTTCACAATCCAATAGGGCCTATATTTATTGTTTATTTTACGATTTACAACAAACTTTTCTTGCTCATTCATCTTTCAATTTCCAAAGTCTTGCACAGAAATGTACATGTAATATAATAAACAATAATTTTATCCTTCCACAATCAATAGGGCCTAATTATTTCTTGAATATCATAGGATTTACAACAAAATTGTCTTGCTGTTCATCAGTATCAATTTCTGAAAGTCTTGCAGTGCTTGAAAATGAACAAAAAGTGCACTTGAATCTGTACTTGAAGCTTTATGACTGCATCATTCCTAACAAATCCCTACTGATGGCACTCACAGACATACCTTCTTCATGTTAATCAACTTATCCTAAGATTTCCAAGCTACTCCTCACAGACAAGTTAAGAAGGTAAGCTTGGATTTATTCCTAATCCTATTTCCCAAATGGAGATGGTCTATAGAGAGAGTTGATCTAGCTATGATTTAAGCTTACTACGCCTCCTCATTCTGACTGTTGCCTGTCTACAGCCCCATTCATAACAGTCCCATATAGTACAGTCAATATATGGTTCAACCTCACACTAATTGCAACAGAAAATCTGAAACATGTATCTTGATCAGTAAAGTCTCCTCTACAACATATCAAAAGTCCTAAGGATTTCGAGTGGTGGAAAGGGGTCAAAAGGTCAAAGGTCAATAAAGGTCATTTTTGGCCTTATATCATGTAAAAATGATGTAATGTCATGTTTGTTTTCACTTATAACTTGAAAATTAGTAAAGCATATACTTAACAGAACTGTGGTCAATTATGTATAACAATATGCAAATAATATGAGCAGGTTTTGGTAGTAACCATATGAAGGTCAAAGGTCAGAGGTCAATAAATGTCTAAAACGTGTGAAAATGAAAAGAAATTGCCGTTATCCTAGGCATAACTTAACATACAACTATATATACAGTCAATATAGTTCAACCTCACAAAATATGAAACATGTATTTTAATCAGTAAAATCTCCTCTACAACATATCAAAAGTCCTAAAGATTTCGAGTGGTGTAAAGGGTCAAAAGGTCAAAGGTCAATAAAGGTCACCTTTGGCCTAAAATCATGTTGAAATAATGTAATCTCATGTTTGTTTTCACTTATAACTTGAAAATTAGTAAAGCATACTTAACAGAACTGTGGTCAATTATGTATAACAATATGCAAATAAGATGAGCAGGTTTTGGTAGTAACCATATGAAGGTCAAAGGTCAGAGGTCAATAAATGTCTAAAACGTGTGAAAATGAAAAGAAATTGCCGTTATCCTAGGTATAACTTAAAACCTAGTACAGGTATGTAAACCAAACTTAGTTTAATTTTGTTAGTAAAATATTTGAAGGTTAAAGGTCAGAGGTCAATGGATATCCAAAATCCTGTGAAAATGATGAGAAATTTCTTTTATCCTATAGCCAGCTCGAGATCTACTATAGAGAACTGTCACCCAAACTTTAGCCTCTATTGATACTTAGGCATGAATTTATATGGTTTTGGTGACAACCATATTAAGGTCAAAGATCAGAGGTCAGTAGATGTCAAGAAACCTGTGAAAAGATGAGAAATTTGTTTTGTTTTACATGAGGAATGCTGACTAAACTTTGGGGGTTAAATTATATTGATACTGAGGCAAATTAACATATAAGAGCACACGAGGTGACAGTCATTACAGGTCAGAGGTCAGTAGATGTCAAAAATCCTGTATATGATGAAAAATTTAGGTTCATTGCATTGTGTATATTGAGAGACAAATGAATCTTGCAGTTGACAACTATATTTTGAAGGTCAAAGGTCAGAGATAAGTAAATTTTTTATAACAAGAACGTTGTGTACCTATAACCCTAATTTGAGATCCACTTGAGGAGTGTGAACAAACTTGTTTTAGTTATGTATATTGATAGGTAAATTTATGACCTTTGAGCATGTTTAGGATCAAAGGGCAATATCCTCCACAAATTATAAGATATTACTTTTGTTACTTTTTTAGCGATAACTTTAGACTTTAGTACAACTACATGTAGGTAATTGCAACCACACTTGGGATTAATGGTGTAGAAATCTTGGTAGCGACCAAGATAAAGTAATCGTTAACGTTGTAGATAAATATTTTTAAAGTAATGGAACACCACAATATCATAGAGAGATCTTAATGAATATGCTTTAAATTAGGCACAATAGCTGGCTCATTATAGTGCATCCTTGCCAAGAAAATAAAAACATCCATGGAAATATTCATATCTTTATCTCTGGCAATGTCTTACTGTCATTTCAACAACTAAAAGTTTTAGGTGAATATCCATTAGTATGGAGCTCCTGTCTCAAAGAGAAAGCGCCCCACCCCTCTCAGGCGGTCGTTTCCTGTGATTTCTCGGAAAAGGGTGCACATGTATTTTAGGGTCCCAGTTCAGGGGGAAAATTCTGAAAATCATTGAAATAATGGTCTCTTCGCATTTCCCCCCAAACTGTTTTTTAATTAGGGGTAGTTTTCAAAATATTTTTGGAGCAATTTCATAATAGGGTACCGTGTAATATAATGAAAATAATACCGCTGGTAGAGGGGTAATTTGCTAACTTCCCCTCCAAAAGTCTGTTAAAAGGGGATTATGTCTGTAAAAGCATACCATCTCCTCAAGTGAATTATCATTCCTTTCCCTTGATCAGTGTATTGATGATTAGCAGAGCCTTTCACCTCACAATTTTTGTTGACAAAAAAATAAAGAATAAGGTTGGGGCAGGGGAGTGGCATTTCGGGCCACAGATCTACATGTAAATGTATGTTGAAGGCAAATGTATCTAGCATCAACAGTAAAGGTTTATTGTCATGGAAAGAGAAATGTTGGAGGACTTAACCGTACCATTTGTGAAAATGAAAATGCTCGACAAAATTGAAGGCTTTATGAGGAAATGCTATCTCAATTTAATTCTAAACCCTGTAACATCATAAACATAAAACATATTTATGATATACTGTGTACTAAGAGTTTACACTCAATGATCTTATCTCTTTTTATGTTACACGGAATAGACCTACCAAAAATAAACTAATAGCCACAATGAGATCCAACACAATGAAATCCTGACTGCTAGTATTCAAATGATCTTAAAACATTTGTTACCAGAACATGATCAGCATAATGTAGTTCCTACAAATGTTTGGTAAAAATCAATCTGGCAATTACTTTTGAATCCCTTCAAATACTTATCATGCTTCAGTGGCGGATCCAGGCAGGGGCACAGGGGACACGCCCCTCTATAATACTTATACTAATTGACTGTACATGTTAAAATTTGGGAAAAACTTGGCGGCTCACTACTCATGGGGTCAGGCACCCTTTATTTTCAAATCCTGGATCTATAAACTGCGCTTTTTGCGGTTAGCATGATATTTTATTCATTTTTACATATACTTTTGGTGACCTATCGGATATGTGCAGTGTTACACGTACCATCAAAATCATGACTATTCAACAAGGCTAGGTTGAAAGTCATTTTATCAGTGCTTCTTAACTTTATCATGGAACAAACTATGTACATGCACATTGTACATGTTTTTTCATTATTTTGACATAGGTAGCTGCCCAAAAAGATCATTATATCATTAGTCCCTCTTTATACATAATCAACCGAACTTTTTGATACATTAATGAAACAAACTTCTTCGTCATCTCATGAGTAAATTTGTCTTTCGTCATTAATTGACTTTAAATTCTTGAAACATACTAGTTATGTTGGCAATAATCAAGTGCCATGAACCGCCATAACCTTCCTAATTATCAAGTGCTTTGCGAAGTAATTGTGAAGACAAGGGATTTCATTATACTGAAAAATAGTTTACTGTCATACATATGTGTCCTTCGACTTTGAAAGATGTTACCATCCGCAGGTCATTGCTCATCTCCCATCAGTAGTCCCTTTCATGTTTTGGACAGGATTTTAAGCTAAAAATGAAATTTTAATGACCATGCCCTTTGCATATAGTTGTCATTTAAACTTTGTATTTCATCTTCTTACATTCACAGAATTGCATAAAGTTTGTTTGACATACATTCAGAAACTATCAGTCATTGCAAAACATAAAGTAGTTTCTTCATCTTTTTCTTTTTTACAGGAATTAGACATTCATTTGGTGACCCCTGACCTTTGACCTTCATGGAAGTCACAAAAAACATTATTTAGTTACCTTTATAAAATGATAGATCAAAGTTTGGTTGAAATGCCCCCAGTTATGATTACCCCAAAATCTTACAAGTTCATTTGCATGTAATTGACCCAAAATTTATTGACATCTGACCTTTGACCTTTAAATAGATACCGGTCATCAAAGCCTTCAAAGTTCATTTCAAACATCAAGATTGCACTTGGTTTGGTTGACATTATTTTAGTCGATCTCAAGTTATAGTTAAAGCCCAAAGGAACTTTCAAAAGATTTTGGATTTTTATTGACCTCTGACCTTTGTCCTTCAAATATATTTATCACCAAAACCTTACAGGTTCATTCACCTAACAACATTGAACCAAGTTTGGTTGACATACCTGTAGAGGGTCTCAAATTATAGCTAGGACAAAGGAAATTTCGTGGCATTTTCCCAGGTTTTTGACGTTTTATTGACCTCTGACCTTTGACCTTCAAATGGTTACTACCAAAACTGTCCATTTATTTCTATACATAATTGACCCAAGTTTTGATAAGAATGCTTTGCTAATTTTTTCTATTATAAATTGAAATAAACATAACATTACATCATTTTTACATGATTTTAGGCCAAAAATGACCTTTAATGACCTTTGACCTTTTGACCCCTTTCCACCACTCGAAATCCTTAGGACTTTTGATATGTTGTAGAGGAGAACTTTACTGATCAAGATACATGTTTCAGATTTTCTGTTGCAATTAGTGTGAGGTTGACCCCTTTTTTGTCCTAGAATGACTATACTAATAATCAGGAATAACTTTATGTTCAGAATACAAGATGAAGAAGTATGAAAGGTCCTATACATAGTCCATACAGCAACACTGTCTGAAAATCCCTTTCATACTGTCCCCCATTGTGTAAGATCTCTACAGGACTACAAGAAGATATTGCATTATAAAAGGGAATTCTTTTAAGGGGTTTCATCTAAAAAATTGTCTACAAATGTACCTTATTCTGTTTATTCTGACTTATAACATTTCTTTCAAGTCAGAATTAATCGCAGAGTAAGGTAGAGTGACCTCACTGTATAAACACATTATCTGAACATTGAAACATGCACTTAACAATGATTAGAAGTTACATGTACACTAGTAATAGATCATTTTGTATCGATACAAAGCTCTGATATGAAGAGTTAAATATTAATCAGTACAAGATTCTTGAACAAGACTAATTCATCATAGTCTGATTGGTGTCCATGTGACACTCTGATGGAGACAGTGATGACCAGGGCTTGATTAGACTTCTTGTCCAGTCAACTTTTATGCTAATTCCCCTGAGGGTGACAGTCTCTGGTGAAGATGGGATCGGGTCTGGTCCAATGCTTTCCTTAATTACTTTCTTCAACTTCAAAATATTTCCTTTCATCTGGTAACCATATACATTATCTGCTCAGAGCCAGAAGGTCTCTTCTTAACGATGACATTAACACCCTATTGCTCCTAAAAAAGCAATATACATTAGACTGTTAAATATTCATTAAACACACAATGCACAAATATGGCATTTATAAACCCAACCACAAATACAGGATCTTATATGCAACAAAAACTGCCCTTCTCTTGCTTTTCAAACCATGGACCTAACCCAAACGTGGTTTTGAGGTCAGACGGAAGTGGACAAACCGATGTATTATTATCATGTCATACCACTGCAATCCACACTGGAAATGTACTTGAGGGCATCCTGTTGTTTCAGTTTGTACCCCAGAAAATAGAACACTATAATACTATAATTTCATACAATATTTGCTTTTACCCTTATTTCCTTCATTGGGGTTGGGAGTTTACTACAAAAATAATATGTGTACATTGTAGTTGGCCATTTTGAAATGATTTGTTTTTGTTGGAATCTTTTCAGGAAACAGACACCAAACATTCTGGTAACATGACCAAATAGTAACCATTTCTGTGTTTGGTTGGTTGTTATGGGGGCGAGTGTTATCACAGGGGGAGGAACATAATAACACACCCACATTTTCAAAATGTTTTTTTTTTTTAATTCAGAATGTGAATAGACTTGCATCATATTAGATATTGCACCACTGACTTACAATGTTACATATTTAAAGTATCCCAACTTTTAACTTTCACAATCGAATCTGAACCAATAGCAATTGGCATTGATCTTCTCTCTTTAAAAAGATTTGTTTTGCTTCCCAAATCCCCCTGCTTTTTAGACTCAAATCAGACATAGGAAGTTATTGTGCAAGAAGGAGATCTGGTCGGTAGAATAGAGGTGCTAAAACTGAGGGAGAATAGGATGAGGGCTAGAAAGTGCTTTGAAGTATATACACAATCCGCTTTCCTATTGTTCCCCCTTTGCTTTTTGGGGGGATTTGAAAGAGAGAGAGAGAGAGAGATAGAGAGAGAGAGAGAGAGAGAGAAGAGAGAGAGAGAGAAGAGAGAGAGAGAGATACAAACTGTGATTGTAGTACCACAGACAGTGCTTTAGCTGGTCTTTCATGAATGGAATAGTAAAAGCGACTAGTATTGATCCACTCCTTTATCTACCCTCTTTTCACATTCTCCCAAAGACCTAACGCAAACACAATCATCAATTCATCCATGAAAAGATTTAAATATAACCTTTTTTTCATCTCCATCTTTAACCCTATTCTTGAGATGGCACCAACCACAATCTGAGGGAGTGCTTAATGACCTTCTTTTCACGAAGGTTATAAGAGGAAATACTGGTAGATAAGAGAGATGATTTGAAATATTCAATCTAATAATTCTTACTATTTGCTATTATTATCACTCTTGATCAATGAGCCGCACAATTTCCTTGATATGTATTCAAATGATATTAGAACAGGGAGTTAACATGTTTCCTTTTGTAAAACATGATTTTAAAAATATTTTTGGTTCATTTTGGAAGTTAGAATAGAACCCCCATATTTTGAAAGGTCCCAAAGTTTAATACCCACATTCTCAGCTTTTGTGTAGTCAAATTAAAATATTAACTACCAAATATTTTGTTTAAACTATGTATTCTTTCTTTGGCTCCCAAAGTACTATTCTCCGTTAATCTGTTTGAAGCCAACCATTATTTATAATAGTAATATCCTATGGCTTTTAACTTTCTCTCAATGCCTCTCAATTTACTCCAACTGGGGGATCAATTTGTGGGATTAGTCTATTGATTATTTTAAACTTTATTCAGAGTAGATTAGTGAAGCCAAGGGTAAATGTCACCTTTTGTACCATCTCAAGCCATGCCTAACTGGGATTCATCAATGGAAATGTTGTACTCTTGATATAAAGTGACCCCGTAAGGTAAAAGAACTAAGGATGGTATGGTGACAACTTCTGTAAAAGTCGATAACCATTCAACCTTATTCCTCAATTTTTCTAGGAAAACCAAGAATATATGAGAAGGCTGAAATCATCGCCTAAATGATCATAGAGATGATTTTAAGACACTTTAATGGAAATTATAAAATAGGAACACTGAGAAGAGAAATGAAAGGAAAGGAAAATAAAAATCAGAGAGGAAGTTGACCATATCATTCCACAGTTACTTCTGATAGTACATTGAAACAGAAGATCTTTATCAATTATGCATTAGTTTACATATAAATTTTGAATAATGATTCTCATTTGGTAATATAGATGTGTTTATGAGAAGAAAGATATTAAGTAAATTGTGAGAAAAGTAAATGAACGCTATACCTTACCCTAAAAAGTGTCA
Source organism: Paracentrotus lividus (assembly GCA_940671915.1). Lineage (NCBI taxonomy): Eukaryota > Metazoa > Echinodermata > Echinoidea > Camarodonta > Echinidae > Paracentrotus > Paracentrotus lividus. Next base: position 451,917 of record CALNVZ010002974.1, read on the forward strand.
TTTATTTTTTCCTAAGCAGATAACACATTTGAGAGATGCAACCGGAACATTACAATGGCCCGAGGCCTACATAAAATCATGTTGATTGATTATAGTTATCATTTTATACTCTTATCAAATGACTCATGCTCAATACACGCTGAAAAAGTGCCCTGGCCTAGGCAGCCATTTAAATCTTTCAAGGGTAGAAAAAAAAAGAAGAACCAAAGATTTCTAGTAATAAAAGCCGAGGGCAGATCGGAATTTGGTTCTTTTCTTCAGACACAATAGCGAATCCTAAATCTATTCTCCTTCAATGGGGCTTTTTTCCCTTGTCCAGCAGAAAACCGCAATTGTTGGTTCACATAATAGGGGGTTATTCATGCGGCAGTGAAAAGCTGATTGACTGGAATACCTATTGTCGGCTTGGATAATGTTGACAAAAAGCGAAGGGGAACGAAGAATGGAGGAAAAAATCTGTGTGTGGGAAATGCTGGCTGAGGTTTCGGAAACAACTATGGAACGAAGCCGAGCTTATTTCAGATTCGCATTGGCCTTTCGTTCATCAAGAAGAAGCAATTCGATCCATCACCTACAAACATGTATTTCCTGATTATTTTTCTTATTAGTATTCCTTAATTATGCACAATAAGTTTTTGCTGTAGACTTTTTCACTAAGTTATTATGATTCAAGGACGTTCCTTTCCTAGAGAAATAGTAACAAGTATTCAAAAAACCTATATTTGGAACCCAGTTTGCATACATTACTTATTGCTATGTCGGACAAATCTGGGCAGGCTTTCAGGTTGTCAAGAACCACCTTTTTTTAAAAAGTATGCAGAAAATTAGTGAATCAGTATATTAATATATATAAAATAAAACATTGACATGATAATATATAACATGGATTGCACATCAACAGGCATCATATAGGTCCATTCCTCAAAGAATTTCTTCATATTGGATATGGAGACCTGTTAGCTGATATGCATCGAAATCCAATTTTACGTCCGACTCCAAAATCAAAATGACATCTTGTTCAAGCAGTGTTATCTTTTGGCATTTATGGCATACACACACACAAACACAGAACTCAAGACTTATTTATGTTCACTTATGAAAATGGAAACGCAAATCTCTACTGGTTCCCACACTACCAGCATCTCCCAAGTTCACACGGACTTTATTTATGTCAGGCCAGAGCTAGAGCCGTTGCCCAGGGATGCGTAAATCAACAGCTTTCACTCTTGTGACCTGTACGTTCAAACCCTCCAAAAAGAAACCTCACCAAGTGGTAGAAATGATGAATTATAAAAGAATGCAAGAGTGACTTCATTGCTTGTTTTCATAACTCCAGAACATGAAGATATACATCCATTTAAGTTTTTGGATCAATATCAATCATACTTCCTATGATATCCATTGAATATATCGTCGGCTTGGAGCCAGAAGGGCGCTATTGCAGACCAAGGATGTTCCGTTTGGAGCCAGAAGGGCGCTACTGCCATGGACTTTGTACAGTAATAGCGCCCTTCTGGCTCTCAACGGAACATCTATACCATGCAATAACGCCCTTATGGCTCCTAACAGACGATATCTGCTTTTAGTCCCTACCAGTCTAACTTTGAACATTGAAAAAAGGACTTTAAAAACCAAAATCCTGAATAAATGAATCTTTGCATGATCAGGGTGACATTACCAATAGCAAATCCCTGGTCCCTACACTTGTAACATCCTTTTGAGTCACTTTCTTTTTTTTCCCCTCTCTCTTTTTTTATATATTTTTTTCTGTTTTTACTCTTAGCTTTCTTACTATCTTCTCTCTGTCTACCTTTCTCACCCATTTTCTATACAGCCAGGTATATAAAAATCATAATCTTCTACCGGTCAGCTCAAATTAAACCCGTCCTGGCCTGTACATCCTATGAACGGATAATATCCATTGTTATTGTGTATCCATTATCCCCATTCCTTCATTTGTCAAACCCACGGTTCATCCTAATTTCTATGGGTCATAATGCAATCGTCCACCCGCTGAGTCCTGCAATGCATCTCAAATTAAACGATGCACAGATGGAGAGATAGAGAGATGGACGAAGGTTTGGGAGATGAGCAGAGGGCTCACAGCATGACCGTGTGGCCTGAGGAAGCGCAAGGTCAACCGGGAAAGAAAATGCGCCGGGGTCAGCCTGCTGGGAACGTGCTCATCCTTGCAAATTTGTCTCGCTGACTGTCATGACGACCGCTGTGAACGGCTGTTTGGCTGTGAAGCTCCCTGCAGGACTCATCTCTAAGGCTCAAAAGGGATTCCTTTTTTTTCCTAAGATGTTTTATTTTGCTTCATCTGCTTGTATTGTTGTGATTTTTTTTGCCCATTCATACATGCAACCTGGACTTTTAAATAGCTCTCACATATGTTTCTCTCTTCCAATTCTTGATTTGATTTGTCATTCATCATTGCCTGTGTCAGCAAATTTTTGTTTTTAAATTATTGTCTCATCTTCCTCAACTTTCTCTTTCGCTCAGAGAAAACTTATCATTCTTTCACTTAAATGTTTTATATTGATTGATTGGTTGATGAGTCTGTAATATTAGACCCTTTCGAGAAACAATTTAGCATTTGTCCAAGATAAAGGCATGAAGGAATCAATATAAACTTATTATGAGTGTATTTCAACTGCTCCATTTGTAAAGGAGCTACAGGCTATCCTTGTTTTATAGAAACAATAGCTGTCACCACCTTGAAAAGAGGCTATGGTGGTGATGGTAATGATGGGTCAATTTTCAAAGGACAGACATTCCAGAATAGACCCAGGATCAAGGGATGGCAAACTGACGACTGTCCGACTCAATTCACACCTTCATGCTATGAGACACAACACTGATTGCATGTTGACCAACAACAACTTGTTACAGGGGTTCTGTTCAAAGGGATAGATCAAATCCACAATACAACTCTCTATTTAAAGATACCATAGCACTGAATCGCTACAAATTGACAAAATGCAGCTTTGTAGTTATCATTGACCGCCTTCTTCACTCTCTCAATCCCCAGGTCTTCCAACTCGCTGTAGACTAAACAAATCAAATAAGATGAGACCCTCAATCAGTGATTGCAATTGTGATTAGCCATCTGAAACACTTTCTATGGTTCTAGATAGTGGAGATGAGTACACAGTGTTCCAAAAACAATGACAGAAAAAGCCCCATTCTTTGCTGGATGGTCTAAATTTCACTCAGTTCCATTACAACATAGTGTGAGATTAACACCATACTTAAAAATAACACCCTAGACAAAAGGGTAAGCAGACCTCTTAATGGGTAGGCCTGAGCAGATTTTTCAAAGGAGCTTTTTAGTGATTAACACTCAAGTGCAAAACCATTGTAGATCTTATATTCAAAGGGACAGGTGTCTGTATACAAATCTTTAAATGGATATAGAGGTGTCATGCTTAAAGGCAGGTAATACCATTTAATCAATACCTCATGATCATGTGAACAACATCCATTAATCTTACTTTAAGTGTTTAGCTTTCATCCTCTTTGATCTCTTTATAAATTAGGTTTGGACTATAATCACTTTTTAAGGCCACATTGATTGGATTCATTGAAGGTTTAGTTAACATTAGTATCGTTCACACGGCAAGCCTTAACTCCAAGTTAACTCCAAGTTGTCCTCGAGGACTATGTTCTCGAGGACAACTTGGAATTAACTTGGAGTTAAGGCCCGTGTGAACGAACTCGGTGTTTATGTTCTCGAGGACAAGTCGGGGTTTATGTTCTCGACAGATCTTAGGGTTAAGGCTCGAAACTCCAAGCGGTGGGTGGTCTCCGATCGCGCGTTTGACCGTGTGGACACGATTTTAACTTGGAGTTACTGTTCTTGAGGATAAGAGTGACCTCTTGTAACGGTTAAACTTCCGGGTCAGTCAAGGGACATAGCCGAATAGTACAAGGAAATAAATAGCGCACGCTACATACAACTTGAACTTCCGGTCATCGAGCCTCTCACTTATCCTCGAGGATAACTATCCCCGAGGATAAGCACTCCGTGTGAACGCAACTCGAGAACAAGCCGTCGGGGTTTAAATTCTTAAGGATACAATCCTCGAGGAGTAAAACCCCGATGGTCCCGTGTGAACATAGCTAATATTGTAAGATATGGGTATCATCTTGAGGGCTTTAGGGTTTGAAACATCCACTTGAACCAATGATACCTTACAAGCTCAAGCTCAAACAAATCAAATAAAGACACATTTTCCTAAGGAACACACACTGTACATTGAGGTACAGGTTTAAAAGTGAAAAGTCAAAATATAAAGATCTCCAAAATTTCAGAGCGAGAGAGAGAGAGAGAGAGTGAGAGAATGGGAGAAAATTCTCATCCACTTTTGATTAGGCAGTCTGAAATTTAAAAAAAATGGGATAAATCATATTCGAAATGTTTACACCAAATAAAATAGGCCAATCTTATCAAAAGCTGAAATTCAGTAGCTATCAAATTGGATCACCGTATCAGTTGTCCCTTTTCCTGTCCATAACAATTTTAAGAGTATTTGTGCAGGGGATATGAAAAGGCGATATATCCTAAGGAATTTTAGACTGTGTGAATACATAATGAATAAATACCTCCGTTCACACGGAAAATCAGTGTGGTTAACGAGCGTTGTATTCTTGAGGTTAAAGATAGCATGAATAAACAGAAAAGTTTGAAGAAAGATCATAAAAATGAAGAAAAAGGAACTTCATGCCTAACTTGGTTTGAATGAACTTAAGGGAGAAAGAAGAGGAGTAAATATTATTGATTGGGACGGAGATCAAGAGCTAATTTTCTTGACATAATTACCAATTTCAATCAATTCAGCAAACATACAATTGGAAGTCATTCAAAGAGGAAGCCCTTGACGATAATAAAAATGAAAATACTATATTTGAGAGAGTGAGAAATGGGTTAGTTCTCATATTTGAAGAGCTTAGTTGCAAAAGGGGCAAGTCCCACTTTAGACCATTTCGAGAAAATCATGTTTTTTGTTGTTGCTCAAACATAGTAATACTGTTATAAACGTAGCCATTTTTTCCAATTTTTGATGGGAATTTCAACTTTTCTTTGGTATCATCTTATAGAGCTACTAAAACTCAATACAATGAGACCAAAACAATAAATCAAATTTGATGAAAAATGGATGTACATTTTGTTTTGTAACCCCTTTTGCAAATGAGCTCTCCATTTCTTGTTTGATGAAACGCTGAGGAATGTATTGAAGGAAGGGCAAGCGTGGGTGGATCGTGTGGGAACGTATGTGGTCCTCAGACCTTGACGGTATTGTCTACGATCAAAGAGGTGTAACATCTTGCAGGAAAAAAAGAAGCCCACGAAAACACGAGGTCCCGCAAGAAAACTAAACAAAAATGAACTAAAGGAACAAAATTTGTGGGTTATATGAAAGGTTTATTCAACAAGTTGTGCAAACAGGTAAAGCATAGCATAAATAAATTGTTTGCCAATGTAAGAGCCACAAAGTAAAATTATACTTAATTATGATTACCGTCCTGATTTTATTAGACAGTAGGCTCCATTGTATCTTGTTTGCACAATCATGAATTCAGCTACATTTTACACTCTACTTCATTTCGCTTTGATGCATTAAAAAAAAAAGAATGGGTTTGGTGCAGCCAATCATAAATGTTATGTCCTTGCCATTTCCTTCATTTATCTTCATTTTTTTTCAACCTTTTATTATAAGTACAATATCCAAAATATGCAGAGATTGGCAGATCATTATCAGGAGACCATGATTACAACTTTTGGCAGAGCCTTAATTGCAAAGTGTTACCCATGTAATTAGAGCCAAGATAAATATGTGTTGTTGCATGAGCAAAGATCGTCTGCCGAGAAACAGAATAATAGACTATTGGAGAGAAGAACTGGGAGAATATCTCTCAGCAGCTGAGAAAGCTCGAGAGTCTGTGAGTGGGTTGAGATCAATTTACGAGGAAAGTGTTGCCATAGAGAAGACATTCACCCCATCCCTTCAAGATATTACCCAGTCTTCCTCCTCTCTCTCTCTCTCTCTCTCTCTCTCTCTTAGCATCAATAAGAAAGAGGAAATGTCTGATTGTTTATCTTATGCCACCTATTTGTCATTAAAAACAGAACCTTCAAATAAACAGGAATTTATTATTCATAAATATTGACAACCTGAGTAGGAATTCATCAATGACAATCGAACGAAAGGGAATACTTCCTAAACAGTCTGAAATGAAGGCTAGATTCCCCCTGCCATGGCAAAGAGCAAAAGGTTCTAAATATTGGCTTCATTTGTTGGATCAAAATCCCTTCCATCTAATTGTGCCTGGAGAGAAATGTGTCCAAATTAAATTTCGTTGGAAGGGACCGGAGCTGGAGCGATTTGGCATTTGAGTGAAATTCTATGCCATGAATCACCGACGGGAGCACGGAGTGCTGCATCCCGTTTGCATGTCATATTAAGGGGGTAGATCAAGCGCTATGGTGAAGTCAGACAGTTTCAAAGGGTGTATCAGTCTGAGAAGAACACGAAACAACCGTGCAGTCAACATTTTGTGATCTGTTGTAATATTTGTCTGGATTTTCAAAATTGCAATTAGGCCTCCTCTTTTAGTTTTGGAGATTTGTAAAATTTATGAAAAATTAAAGAACTTCTACAAACTTTATGAACTGTTAAATAAAATGTGTCAAAATAGGTCAGAATAACACATGATGATAAAACTCTTTCAACCCCCATCTTATATACTACCTTCAGTTCAATAATCCTGAAACTCATCCATCACCCCCCCCCCTCTGTATCCCCTTCCCTCCCCTAATCTCACTCCTCTTCCAGTCATAATTCTCAGTTCAAGAGACATCCTGCCAAGTGTGAATTAATGAACTCATAAATCTTCAAATGCTGAAAGCCTCGGCTCTTTAATTACCAGGCAAGAGAAAGCGTAACTAGCATGAGCGGCTAATTTGGGCAAAGGCCTTTTCAAGGTTTAAAAAAAATCATAACGGTAAAAGAGCTTTCGGGATCTCTATATATCCTCGCCTTATTTTCATTTATTTGTGTCTGGGGCATGTCTGTCACTGTTTAAGTGAATCATGAAATGAGGAGCACAGAATTTCAAACTTAATCATCTTCGACATCCACGCAGTAGTTAATGTATTCCAACGATCGGACTAAAAAGGCAGTCTAGAATGTAAATGGACTGTAATTAATCCTGAATCAGTAGATTCAAAGCAGAGAACAGCAGACCACCAAAGATATGAAAACTAATCGTTTGTTGTCCTGAGATATATTTCTTCAACTAGTATCATACTTTATGCCCTCTTTACAACCCTGGTCCTAAAATTGAACTCAACAAAACAACAACAAAAAATATATAAACAATTCAATGCTTGGTTTCATTTTCAATATTTTTATGCTATCACATGACACGACATCCACCCCCACTTATGCATCGCTACCAGTAATTCTGTAGAAACATGATACATTCACGCGAGTATATCCTTGCCCCAGAAACAGATAAAAGCTCAACACTTTTTGTTCACCACATGTCAAGCAAATGCATGTTTGATTCCCAGGCTATTGATATTGTGTACATTTTCAGGGCTTCACAGAGTCTGGTACCTGGGAAGCAGATGTGTAACTGATTTTATCAATGGTAAAATCCCAGTTTTTTTTATAAGTTACGGTAATTACATTTGGCGTACATGACAATTGGAGGGGGGACACATTTATGTCATGCAGACAAAACAGGAATTATGGGTTACACATACAAGGGATGATTGTTTACTGAGTCCTCACACTTTCGTTTTGCAATAGTAAGTTATTATAATTTGACCTCAATTTCTGAATTTCATCACATACTATGTGCAGGCCTACGCTTTCCAGAAGAATATCTCTCATTTGCCTTTTGCTGGCGAAAGCCTGAGATTATACTGAAGCCGAATTTAAACATGAAGCACCATATTTCAGAGTATCTCAATCATTTTGATGTGGGTTATTATGATAGATCTTATCTAAATAGTCATTGTTTGAATAATACAACATGAACCTTTCACAGGGATCTTATCCAAACACACCAAAGCTTGAGAAAGGCGAAATGGCGAGGGTTAACTCTGAGACAAAACAGCGCCTTTGTTTAGATTTAAATGCATGCTGAATCTGTGAATCAGCTAAAAAGAATGTTGTATTCTTGGGAACAGCGACCGGAACAAGCCCTCTCGCACGTCTCGGTGTACAAGTTTCATCATGCCGCGAAGCCCGTTCCAAAGTGCATGTTCACAATCATTAATAAAAAACCTCAAATAAAATAAAATACTCTCATGTGGACTCTTGACTTTTCTTACTTTTTCTCCCCTACTCAGTCTGAAACGTAAAGTCCAAAGATATGTTGAATCGTTTTTTTTTCCCAGCAACCAGTCTCTACGGGTTGACTCATTGCTGAACAAATATTCCCTAAACCAACACCAAGACAGACTAGTACGTTTGTTATACATCTTGAGTCAATATTATTCTTGAGCAAATTTCTTCTTTTTTTTCTAATGCAGTTGCACAAATTTGTCTCCAATTTTACGCTTGTCCTAGCATTGAATAGTCACATAAATTGCTGTTCTTCCAACACTCTCTGCCCCCCCCCCCATGAATGCACATAAGAACTATTACCCTGTAGGCCTAAAAAATGTTAAATAATAATAGTGATCCTTTGCCACCCAAGATCACCAGATTACCAGTTTGAATATATTTGCTTAAATAAGTTTTTAATCTGGAGAAAAGTAATCTCCTTGTCCTATTTCCTAGATTTTCCAGTTGTTCTTTTCTTGACAAGACAAAACAAGATATAATAGAGGGACTGTAATTGACAATCAACAAACATGGTTCATAATTATATTGAATATCATCCACACAGAAAGGCACATGTGGGACAATGTGTAAAAAACAACTGAACATGAATGGACTTGTAATTCAATATGTAGTCATATGCTAATTACTAATCAATAACTTATTTTCCATTTGAAACACTTGATAGCAGCTACTGGTTTCATGTAGTAATGGAAATTCCATTTCCCATTACGATTGGTTGCAATTTCCTTTGCGTTTGTTGTGTTCGTTTAAATAAATTCAATTTCAAATACACAAGGAAGTGATATCCATGAGACAGACTTGCTCTGGTATTTCAATAGAGAACAAAGTCTAGAGCTTTTTTCAGGAACAAGGAAGTTTAATTCTTTAATACGTTTAAACATGGAGTTGTAATTCCAGGGTTAGAGATACAATGTAAGCGTTGATTACAAATGCGTTGTGGTCATGATAATTAAGTCTGATTTCTATGGCAATGAGGAAATATGATATGCTTCATCCATTTTAATGTAGTAAAGCTCTTCACATCGCAGAATATGACACAGAAATTACGATCAAAACATTCCATTTTCTTCCCACACACAACAAAGCCTGCCATAAAACCTCATTATGCAGATTAGCTGAATACATCACATGAACCTGGGAATGAGCCACGCAGAAAAATCAATGTCTAGTATTGACTGAATAGTACAACAAACACTGCTGGCCCTTTTTTTGGCGCGCTTTTGTATGGCCTTGAATATTAAACAGGCTTGTGTTCATAGGACAAAGAGAATGGGGCAAACATTCATTAATGTAGATGGAGATGGACATGGATGTAAGAAAGGGGCCGATATAAATGTAATTTAAATGTAAATTCTAATATCTTAATCCCTGTTCACCTTGTGCATCATCTTTGCTCATACTATTCTCTTGATTCTTGTTATTTTTTTCACGAGAGATGCTGATAATCTAAGAAGATCCCTGAATATTTATGATTTGAACAAGATAGGGATCACATGTATTATGCATGACAATGCTTCTAGAATTTTAATGACATGTTCCTTGTCCCCATTAACATGAAAATGTCAACGGGTAAGTGATGCTTTTCAAGGCAAATGTGTAAGAAAAATGGAGAAGATGCAAGAGCGATAAGGGAATATAGAGAGAGAGAAAGCCTTACAGATACAGAAAGACAGATACAGAAAAGGGGAAAAATACATTAAAACAAATTATAAAATAGGCAAAGCAAAGAACAGCGAGAGAGAGAATAGTATAATGAGAAAGTACATGAAGAAAGAAGTAGCAAACAATGGAAGAAAGCACATATTGAAATAAAAAAATTAATACATGTTTGACCGATATGTAGCCACCCAGTTTTGTCATTAGTACAAATAAAAAATATTTAATCTACTTGGCCTTTCACTTTCAACTCATATCAATTCAGTCAAATTATATCAAACTCTTCAATCATTCAAGTCTTCTTTCTAGGAAGCTTACGCGTAAAAAGTAATAAAATATTTCTCAAGTTTCAGTTTCTACATACATGTAATGACATGTACATGTAGGCTCACATTTAAGATATTTTGAAATCATAGGAAAGTGATCAAGCATAACGGCCAAGTTTCATAATTTGACAGTTATGCATGACATATGAGATCACTACAATACCACACCTGTCAAAACTTAAAAATTCAGACACTAATGTTTAATAAACAGTGTACAACATAAATGTAATCAAATAAATAGCCTACTTCTGAGTGTACACGTGTACACAAGATCATTAGCCTGCAATTTAAAAAAAAAACATTAATATGTTTGGTACCAGTGTCTGTGAGTTAGGATGTATCGGGTGATATATGCTGAATTAGATGAAATTAGATGGAAATATATTGATTAAAAATCCCTTACACCTGACATACTCGTCCATACGCAGCTGTTTAGAGCAGAATAAACAACACACAATGAATCATCAACTGGCTTGAAAATAATCCAATTATTCAGCAGAGCTCATTTGCATATATAATTAGAGACCTTTTCTTTCTGAATTTGAGATGTGTCAAGCATTATACATGGCATCTAACCTTATAACTATCTGTATTTAACATGGTTAACCAGATAAGATGTACTTAATCCAATCTTTTTGTGAATAATGCTTCTGGGGATGTGTAATTCGTTTGCAAACAATTCAAATTTATTTGAGTCAGGCATCCAGATTTTCTGCAACAGAGAAGTGTTTAAAAAGCTTCTTTTTTTAAAATCTCTTTTGGGTAAAGGGGATGGTATAGGGCTATATACATTTTATTTTTAGGTATTTTATGCCAAGGAGACTATCAAGCCCAGACTACTGACTGTATTCCAACAAAAGCACACATTGAACATATGGCTGAATATAATACATGAATAGAGTTGGTATGGGGTAGTATTACACGAGGGCCGTTGTTATTGTATTGATTGCAATACAGTATGGGTTCAAAACCAAAACCATGAATATTCATGAGACATTCAATATTCGGTCACAAGGGTGATATCTCATATGTACACCATGAGTGTTTGCTTTCATATTTAATTTCAAGGATGTTGTTTTCATCAGACATGTAGCTTTTGACGTTCATCCAAAATCTGATAATTATAATCATGAATTGAGCTTAAAACCTATAACATGAATTCTACAAGTACAAAATACTTATTTTTCATGCATATCATATTTAGGTAGAAATAATATTCAAACAAGGCATTGCATTTAAAAATCAGAATATCTTTCAAATTTGTCCTTTATTGTCTATATTGAGAGATGCAATTAGCACAATGCAAATGCTAAATATGGAATATCATACACAGTACTGCCAACCTAAAATCGTATTTTTGTGTTTTTCATTTGGATAAGGGGTACCAAACTCATTAAATGTCAATAATTATTCAGATCATAAAAATGTCAATCCCCATCCACCTGTCGACCTGAAAACCTTTTATTATTCAATTATTTTCAATAGAAAACAAGGTAAATATGCCAAACATTTTGACAAGTGTGTCATCCCTGCACCAAAGGCATTCGTTCTGGTAAATGAGGGACATAGACAATTCATTGAACAATTAAATGTTTTCTATGAAGACAGGTGCGATGTAGTATGGCATGATGGTGATGTGCATTCATAGACATCTATAGATCTTAGTACCCCCTTAAGAAGCGAAAGAGGATAGAAAAAGTACGGAATACGATTTTTTGTTGGCAGGTCTGCATACAGAAATTGGTGCAATTTTATATTCAGGACCCAATTCATTTCCCATCCCTCCAATTCCTAAATAATTCAGCGTGTTCACAAGATCCCGATACCCTGATATCCCCATATTCCTACCAACACGGATACAAACAAAAAACAACAGGAAATTGAGGGTTGAACTTTACCGTTACAAAAGTAGGAGAGGGTTGTCATGAAAACCTGATGAGTTTTCACTCAAAATATGCTCACTTCCAATCAATAATTGATTATGTACAGTGTGAGTACCTGAAGGCATATAATGACTTTCAAATAATTAGCATTCAAATTGATTTATGCTACATTGTTGATGTTTCATAACTTTAATGCACAGGTTTACAAGCCTACATTTGGTTAACCAGTATTTGAATGTAAAATTGAGGATATGATAAAGCACTTCTTTGTAACTTGAGCCTTAAAAAAACCTTGAAAAAAAATACATGTATACAGGTATTAAAGCTGAAGACATAGGCCTACACCGAACACGTTTCCTCACTAGAATCATTTAAGTCAGTAACATGAAATATTTGACATTCTTAATGAGAAAAGGGTAGGTAAATGCAATTAATGTCCCTATATTTTCAGAAAACAAAAGACAAAGCAGACTCATTATATTTGTTGAGGGACCACAGAGTCAATAGATGAATGAGTAGACACGCACTGCACGCCAACTAGGGAAAACTGGTCCATTGAATGACAATTTAGGGGCTTTTTATTATATGAAGGTAACCTTCAGATGATGAGAAGGCATGGTGATCCATAGCCAAGTCATCCATCGCATTAATTATAATCGTATGATTGGACGGCAGCATGTCATGCATGAGCGTATTGCTTTAAGTACTCCAATCAGGAGAAAGAAGGGAGAGAGACAGAAAGTATTAGAGAGATGGGAGATATTGAGCACCGGAGACAGATAGAGAATAAATCTTCTCATTTTTCGAAGATGTAATTGGGTTGATTGAGTTGAAAACTGGTTGTTGTTTTGTAATTGGTCATTATGTGTTTTTTAAATCACATGGGAGACTATAAGAGAGAAAGCATACACATTTAGGCTCAATAATTGAAAATGATCTTTGCACAATGCTCATTAGTTGCTAATGATTATGGTCCTATTATATGTCCCAAATGTATTCATTGTTTACAAATCAAAATATTTCATGATGATTTCGACTACAAGTGATAATCACCGGCTCGCAGCTGCTGGCTTTCCACGAATGAGAGAACTTAGAATTACCACATTTTATATTTCTGATCATGTGATCGCAGCCTTGTGACAAGAGAATGACAGATCCTCAATGAGAAATGCTGGTACTAATTTCAAAACACTGAATAACTGTTAGCAATATGTACTACGCATACTAACAACTGGATAGTGTTTCAATGTATGCTTGTAACAAACTGATAGCGATTATAAAATGAATCAACAACTTAATATCCTAATAATAAACAAGAAGCATCAGTGGCGTCATGTATTTTAAACTAAAATGAATCAATTTATCCCTTTGTAAATACGACTAGATGTATTATCAACTAAATAAATGAGTCTTCTCCCTTCAACAACAGTATGTTAAGGCACATGGCAAAACTAACAAAACAAAAAATGAAATATTCCAAAGTAGATTCGGAAAATTAATGGCTTCAATCAAATAGGGCCTATATATGATAATTTGAAAGAGTGAATGCTATCAAAATATTTACTTGAATATTGAGGTATTTGCTTAGGCCTATATATTTAGGTAGTTTTGTCCAATAGAGATTACAAGTTCACAGCAAAGCACCCCAACTTTCTCTATCACTCTCTGACGAAGCCTAAATATTATCATCTCATGACAACAGCATTTCTCATTCCAGTAATGATGTCATTATTCCGGACATGACATTGATAATTATGTAATACTTCCTGAGTCTTTTTCTCTTTAATCGCCTCTCAACTCTACTTTCATTTCCTTGCTTCCTAATGTATGGCTTCATTATGTCAAAAGCTTTGACAGGATTAAAAATTTGCAAGCTAAATTATTGTTATTTTATTCAAATAAATTTAGTGGCAGTGTAGATCTAGATAATTTTTAATATATCACAATAATTTGTAAAGGTTTTATTTTTACCCGCATTAGTTTTTTTTTTTTGCCGCAAAAGAAGATACAAATTTATGATATAACCATTTTGATTAAATGAATATTAACATATTGTATATCTTGATTTTTAATTCCTGGTACTCACACGTACGCTTCATTTGGCTGAGTTGGAAAACGTTACACAATTGAACAGTTTTTTTTTCTTCTCATTACTCTGAATAATGACTAGACAGTCGAAGGTAGACTACGATCATCTCACATTATTGATTATCTTATTGTGTTTCGTGAACAATACTTTGCATTATGTGCGAACCCTGGCCAAAATCACTGTCGGCAATCTCCAACAAGATCTTCAAGTGGAAAGGGTTCCAGACAGGTTAATGGTATGAATTTCTACGACATTATTCATGTCCTCCAGTTGGACAGTCAGCATCAGAAGAAGACGAAAAAAATATATGAAAGACCGTCGTAGTACCTCAGCATACATCGCACCACTCAATACTACATGCATAAAACACACTGCACACTCTCCAATGCATCCCTGAAGCCATACACAGAACACACGTTTCTTGTGTGTATGTATTATAAGGGGCCGTCTCGAAAAGTCTGCACTGAGCGATTCTGGTAGTAAACCTACACTGCTTTCTATGTACGGGATCACACGTGAGAAAAAAACCCAATTTCTGCCACTGTGATAACATCGTAATATGCATGCTTAAATTACACATAATATAAATTTGCGATTGAAATTTCAGGTACATGATCCTCTGTATATGGAGAATGCAAGCTATAAAATTGGTTCATAATAAAGAAGACGATCATAGTGAAAATCAAGTAAAAACATGACGTAGTAATCGTAGTTTCCATTTATTTTTTTGCCATACCTGACTCCAAGATTCTTCCACGGAAGGCAGAGCCGAAAAACATCCAGTTTCGCCGATTATTTCGAGCTCGTTGAAAATTCCTCCACTAGGTAAAGCATCCATGGTTAGGTACCGTCCAATTTCCGATCGAGAGTCGAGAAAACCGAAGAAAAATGGCTCCAGAAATTCACCAGGTTTCCAAGCAGTTACCTAGCCGATTTCTAGAGTGACATAGGGAAATGTTTTGATAAGCTAGTCCAGGCTGATTTGCGAAAACTCGACCCGGCCCCCCTCGCTCCGGTCGCGGCGCATGCACACAAACACCGAGGTCCCCTCGCGTGAATCGACACTATGAATATGCATTTATTATAATTCGGTTCCCACACGATCAGCCAATCACGTCATGACATGCACCTGTTCACAAACCAATTACGTTGTGAGCCAATCAACCAGCCCGTTAGACTCCGCTACCAATATACATTATTCACTTCATTGGTGATTGGTCATCGCTCCACTTAGTCGGCTCCTTATTTGGTATATTGAAGAGGAATATATCAGTTTCTATTTTTGGCTCAGTATATAAGCTGGAAGAGAGACGGAGAAGACGAAGTTTAGTATGGACTTGACAGTCAAACCGAAAGCACCTAGTGAAATTTAACTCTATCTTCTAGTTCACTTTCCATGATATACAATCCAGGTCTGCAACATGTGCTTGAGCACAAAGAATATATCATTATTTTCAAAACCCTTGAAAAATGTTAAAATACGATATTTTCCATGTCCACAATGCCAATGAGATACCGTTTGATGTTTTAGAATTTATGAGGAAATCTTAATATTCAAAAGACAAATAATATTCTCGCTGAGAGCACAAAATTATGATTTGAAATGACCAAGTCTTGAATTATCTAGCACAATATCATGACAGACAGACGAGAGAAGCATCTACAATAAAAAAAATAATTTTAATACAATAAATTTGTCTCCAAGTGCCCAAAGTTTCAAGAAAACCAAACTATTAGATAACAGGGGAAGATAGGTCAGTGAATTAGGGAAGGGGGTATATAAACCATATCACTACTTCCCTGGTCGAAATCATCCAAACTATACTTCAATGACATCTATTTGGGTACCTTGTTCGTAATAATTATATTTTATCCTGCTAACAATAAAAGTTACTGAATTGGAATTTTTTTTTTTTTTTTTTAAACAATTAACAACATCCGTGGTTGTCGTCCATCTAATTGACAATTGAATGGACAACTACTTGTGTTCGAAAAAAACAAATTTATAAATTTTATTTGAAATTTAAAAAAAAATAGAAAAGGTAAGGGGAGAAATAGAAAATTAAAAAATGCCCTTCCCCTTTGAAATTTTGTGCCTGTCGTCAAGTTCCACTGATTGAACACAGTTACAACGTAGAGGGTGATATTTTCTTTCTTCGATCAATGCCTTACTCAATCTATCCGTACAATAAATTTAATGTGTCCATGGAAACTATTATAACAGCATGTTACATGTTACTTTCTATGCCTGAGTTACCCAACTCTAACCGGGTTGGCCAGATGATGAGATATTCATCGTAATGAAATATGAATCCAGAGCCACTGTAAAGGCAGACATCTTCATTTCAAAACAGAACAATACCCATCTCACACTCTCTCTAGATGTTTATGTTTCCATCTCTCTCTCTCTCTCTCTCTCTCTCTCTCTCTCTCTCTCTCTCTCTCTCTCTCATACTCTCTTTCAACCCTTATCAATTATTTATTTATCTTTTATTTATCTCTCCCTTTTATTTATTTTTGTTAATTCATATCGAAAATGTTCTCAGTCGTAACTATTATCTCTAACTCGAAGAGGATGCGAACTATGCCACTAGCTGGCGCTAGTGTACTTTCGTATGTGGTAAGGAAAGAAAGCATAATCATTTTATGTCAATGATAGTTGCAATGAAAAAGCACCAAACGTGCATCAAGAGCTTCAACATAATGAATATAAGAAAATGTGATAGTTATACCATTACGAGTAAAAAAAAAAACGAAAAAAAAAAAAGACACCAAGAAGGACATACATTCATCAAAATTTTAATACTTATAAAGAATAATGAACATTGCAAAATTTAAAAAAAAAAAAAAACCGAGTGATATGACCACAAAAGAGTCTTTAACAAAATTACTACATATGGCTACTAAAATATTGTTATTATTCAAATAAAGCTACCACACTTATTACAATGATTATTACTTATTACCATATCGACATTGAACATTTTTTGTTGATAAATTAACACTTGGGCAAGTGCTAAAATAGCACTTCAAGTGCAGTCACTATACGAGCACCCAGAAATTAGCACTTCAGGATTTAGAGTGTACAACAGTTCAAACATTTAAGAACAAATTGAAATTCTCCCTCTGATCTGTTTAAAGTAACTTTGAGAGCAAGTCACCTTTTTCTTACTATTGTGTTTTTTTTTAATGTGAAGCGCCTTGAGCAAATAAGAATATGTTATTATTATTATTATTATCATCATCATTATCATCATCATCATCATCAACAACATTATTATTATTATTATATGTGCAATTTTATTTTTAATTTTTTTTTTTAGTGCGATCCTTATGAACAGAATAATATGGATTTAATACAAATTGTGTTAACCCTTTTAAAAGCTTTATTTTACCTGCAGAATTCTTTAAAACAATTTGTTATTTCATTCTCGTTTTATTATTTTCCCTGTTCAGTCTGCCTCAATCAAGCCTAAAACAGGACTTTACATATTTCAATGACATTAATCGCAAATCTAAAAGAAATATTCTTTTTCTGAAAAGGGGCGTTTGAAGAAACTCATATCACTAATCATTAAATCATATCATAATTTAACACGCTTTATTAAACTTTGTGACAAACAGGGCTGAAAACAAACAACACATTCTTCATATTCCTACATGACTATTTCGTTGTTTGATTTCCATTAAGTCAGAATGAAAATAATTTTACATAATTATATAAATCATTATGAATGCATATGTTATAATAAAGCAATTTTATACGGATCTTTACAAAGAAAAAAAAAAACAACAAATTCTATACAAATATTGAAAATTTTAATTTCCTCTTATTTTCTCGTCATAAGCTTTTCTCTTTTTTTAAGTTATATGATTAAATTAAAGGTTATATGGTTATATAATACATCATTCAACCTTCTATGCTGACATGATCAATAAATTGGGACCGCTTTCCTATAACATCATAATATTCCCAATGAAAACCAAAAATGACATCGTATAAATACATAAGCTGTAAAAAATACATCGTATCACAACCAATTTGCATACAATCATTAGAGGTATAATATCCAAGGGCATCGCACTAACCGGGGCGGGATGCCGACCAACTTTTTTGGCGCCTCAGAATAGTTACACCATCTGCAGTCGCCATATATGCGTCAACGATATTCACCAAGACGTCAGGGAGGATGTAAAATTTGAAGAAAAGAAAAAAAAGAGGTAGGGAAGGCATTGCCATAAAAATCCTGGGCTGGGCAGCATATTGGGGGGAAAAGAGCGCAACTGAAAATTTACTGTATAAGACAGTTTATTGGGGGGGGGGGGGTGGGCATGCATATTGCATCCACCTCTGGGACCGGCGATGATTGTCTAACATAAATTATGAAACAAGGATTTATCGATTAAACAAGTAAAGGTGAATTTGATCATTTATCATAATATTAATAGGCACTTGACAATTCCATGCATCTAATACTAGTTTGTGGTATATGCCACACTCTTATATCCACATCTTATTGCACCTGCAAAACTGAACCAGCACTTATTTTGTTGTTTTATGCTTTAAAAGTTTGATATGAAATTTTTATATTTTGTGTAATTGGCGATTTTGCTGGTAAATATTCAGTGCACAGTATTTTATATTTAATTGTTTTAGGGTAATAAGGTGAAATATTCAAGTGCATTTATACTTTGATATAACTTCCGAGCGAGATCGAGTATAAAAACACAAAGAGAAATGGTCATACGCATGTACGCACTTATATTATAAGCGGTCATATACAAACAACTATATACCTGGCACATACCCAATTATGTTATGCCACGCAAACCACACCCTACCGAAATACCCACTGTCTCTCTACAGAAATGTGATTGGCCTTTCGAGGAGCATATTCTTAAAATTCGAATACTAAAGATGATGTTATCAAGGTAAAGGTGTTTTTGTTATATGATCTGTGCTCCTATTTTTGAGATTTTTGGAACGGAATCAAGCGAACAGTTATATGCAAAGTAGCAGCAAGTGCATATAGCACGTGTCTCTTTGTTTACATGCCCGTGTCCGCCCGCCCGCCCGCCCGCCTCGCGTGTACACCCTACATTGACAATGCACGAAACACCTAAAATTATTAAATAAATTGCTTACCGTTCTAGGTTATACTTCCAGAATAACAAATCCATTTGATATATCTGATTCCATCCATGCTGGAGCTGACATATTCATATTGTTCTGTTAATTCTCTAAAAACGGAAAACAAGGCCATTTTATTGATGATATTGTACTACCAATTACAGCACGAACGATCAGCTGTGTCGCATGTACACAAACCCACCGGTTTACACCCTTTATGAATATTCATATTGTGGCTATATACATTCTAATTTTAGTATCATGAAGCATATTCAGTTGGATTTGAAATTAGACTTCAGAACTTTTAAACAGTGGCAGGAGTTCCTTAATATAAAGTTTTGTATGAATTCCTGTCAAGTCCAGGGTTATTTCCTCTGGTTTAACGAAATATAATAACATAAGGTCCCCGGGTAGGCGCAAAGCGCCAAAAAAAGGGAGGAAAAAGGGGAAAGAGAAAGAAAAGAAGAAAGAAAGAGAAAGGGGAAAGATGAAGAGAGAGGGTAGGGAAAAAATGAGGGGAAACGAAAAAAAAAATCGGAGGTGCCATATTGACCTTAAACTTGGGGGCTCCATATTGATCTTAAAAAATGAGGGGGGTCAAATTAATCTCAAAACCCAGTGAGGGGCACCAAATTGAATTGAAAAGCATTCTTGTCACTATACATTTCAATAGTGTAAAATTTTCTTGCGAATAATTTTTCCAAAAACCTTGTCAAATGGGTTCCTGAGGAGTTACGCCCCGAAAACCCATGAAATATCCTGTTTTCAGATGGCAATCGTGAAAGAAAATGTCAACTACGCTCTCGTCTATTTTTTTTCTCCTTGTTACCAGATGATGATGTAAGACGAGTTCAAATTCAGATGGAAATATAATATGGACATTGATCAAAACGTTTTATAACAAGAGCAGATAACGAAAGAAAGAAACTGATTGGCCTCAAAACACTGCGTGTGCTCACTTCCGGGTTTTTTTATCCCTCCGATTTCTACGGTAGATTTCTACTCGCAAGACGTCAAGCCAAAGAAACAAAGCAAGGGTAGGGTGCCAGCGTGAACAGAAAGTTACCGAAGATACAGAAACCAAGGGCCGCAAGCCACGGGGGCAGTTGGGGGGGGGGAGGCTCCAGCCCCTCCTTTTTTTTTCAGCGAAAGTATACAAAAACGCGAAAATTACCTTAGATTTGTGATTTTTACCCTGTTCAGCCCTCCACTTTCGGCTCAGTCCCTCCACTTTCAAAAACGCTCTGCGGTCCCTGGGAACGTACTTGTGGGGAGGTGGGGGGGGGGGGGGGGGGGGGGGGGGGGGGGGACTTTGATTTTCCCCCCGAACATTTCTGCTGTAAGAAGAAATTTCACATTTGTTGACATAACAGTCAAAAGGAAACACATTATAACGTCGGGCTGGTAGAAGCAACAATCAAAACAAAACATAAGCGGGTATGAATGCCCAATGATTTAGAATACATCAATAACGAACTTTGTAGGGTTTATGTTGTTTTAATAGAGCTCTCTTTATAAACACTCATTTTAGCACTTGTACGCTTGCTAATTTACGAGACAAAAGAATGTTGTATCTAAAAGTTCGATAAGATATCTTACATTCATATTTTGTCAATTTATGACCGTTTACAATGATTTAAAAAGTAAATCTAAAGTATTAATCCCGGTGAGCACAAGTACCTTATTGCTGTTCCATCGTATGTGAAAACAAACAAACAACAACAACAAAAGTAAATAAATTGGGAAAAAAAAATCGAATACCTCCGTGCGTCCGACGCAAGGGTTTTCTGTGAAATCTAACGCAGCCCAGACGCACAATGATTGGTTGTGACCACATCTCTTTTCGTTCTGGCCGTGTGCTATAAGTTCGCCGCCTTTTGCGTTACATGCCAATTTGATTACAAACGGCACATTTTTTCACTTCAAAGACCTGTATCTTGAAAAGTATACACCCTAATATATCAAAACTATACATTTTCTGAAAGGAAATTCCTCAAGGAATCTAAATCTGCATTGAAAAATTATACCAGGTGCAAGATAAAAAAGTTAATTGGAAAAAAAATTCAGGAAATTTAGATTTTTTTTAAATTTTCATTGTTTTTGTCGTCAAGTCATCTATAATCACCCACATATTAATAATATTATTATATTCAGGTGGAGAATATTAAGAACTTTCAAAAACGGTATAATTCATTATGGTTTACAATTTTAGAATAAAAAATATAACGATCTGAAATTTAGCCCTGAAAATATAGCTTTTTTTTTCACGAGGGGGGTTGGGTCCTGCCAAGTATTGTTGGACCATCAAACATATTGTTAAAGTGATATGATAGTATAAAGCAGTTTATAAGCTTCAATTTAGGGCTAAATTCACAATCATTGGCTAAAATTTGGAAGAGATATTGCAGTTTTCCCAACGGTACTACTATATCTCCAATTCCTAATGACTTTTTACAGGAGGCATTGCCTTTTTAGGTCAAAAAATGATTTCTGAGTCTTCCTGGGTACTATTGTAACATTAAACCTATTGTTCAGTGATTTCATGGTATAAAGCAGTTTATAAGCTTCAGTTTGATACCAAATTTACAGTCTTAAGTCAAAATTTGGCAGAGAAATCAAGTTTTCCCCAAATCAACCATAAAATGTAAAAATTTCCCATTGACTATGTACAGGCGGCGCCGCCGGAAGCACCACCCCTACTGTCCCTAACTTAAACCATTGTAACTCCACCAGAATGTTACCTAGAACAATGAAACTTCACAGGGGGCTAGCACAGTAACATAGCTTTAAAATGAGATCAAATTTGTTACAGAAACTTTCTTACTTTGGAAAAAATTGACAAATTAATGCTGAAAAATAGCAAAAAGCGTAACAGCACCACCCTATTTGGGTGGCGAGTTCATAACACACGACCTTCTTCTTTCCCTCATTCTCGTGATAATAACATGACTTTGTTATGTACTAAGCCCACATACAGTCTGTGTAAAAAAAAAATCGTACAGTCGGGACAAAATATTTAGGTATGAAATCTTCTCAAATGATGTGTGAATGTGGTATCAACTTAAAGCCAAAAGATTTGTCTTGCTGAAGCACTTTGTTTTGTATAATTTGCTTTAGTAAAACAAAAGTTATGCTAAATTTTGTGCGGCGATGAGTTAATCGAAATTACACACATCTATTGTTTCGGTGCGCTGAATTCATTTGTATTGAATGGTTTATTAAAAATACTGGACATCGCAGCCCGAAGGCTGAATTATATTCAGTTTACAAAGTAAATCGTCACACATAGATAACATACACATAGATAAACTAAACAATAATTCAAATTTACAAAAGCATAAACAAATTGCTATAAAATAAATAAATGTATTTCGTTGTAGTTGTAACTAACAGAAATTAGAAAGATGATTTCATTTCAGAAGGAATTTCATTATGAAGTCAACTTTTCGAGTTAGATAGGAATAAACCCGCTAGATACAATGTAGGGGTGATTATTATGGTACAAATTTATATATGAAAAAAAAGCTAGTAACAGGGAAGATATATCAAAAACAGCGTTAACATGTAAGGGCATTGAGTAGATTGAGTAACGTAGATTAATATGGGTTAATATATAGTCAGGATATTTGAGTTATTGCACATATTGTCTTACACTGAAATATTGGAAATTGAATTTTAAAATGAAAATTGAAAATTGAAAATAAGGCATTAAACATCGAAATTTGAAAATACTTGTGCATTAACAATTAGCTATGAGAATTTCAGAATTCATCAAATTAAATTACATTGAGATGAGCGAATTTATAAATTTATACCGATCGTTTTACATACGGAGATAGGAATATATACATGACTTGTATTGAGAACTTATAAAATATAAATGGTGCGTAATCGTAAATTCGTAAATAAATATTATAAAGCTGACATTGGTGTTTGTAAATCTCATAAAGTAAAATGGATTGGAAAATACCATGGCACAAAATTGAGAGTGTGTGGGAGAAAGCGAAAGTAGTTCAAGTCAGTTATAGAAGAAATGACAGAGAGAAGGAGATAAAGATAACAACATAAAGCGAAAAAAAGGTGTTCAGCAGCATAATAAATATTGTCCATGTGGAAAAAATTGGAACGATAATGAAACATTTACATGTATGCACATAGTAATATCATTAGAAAATCAAACATTATAGTATCAAGCCCGCTGTTATGTGCGAAACCCATAGAAAAGCATCATGCGCAAAGTACATTTTTTCTTTATCATAAAAAAAACTGGTCATATCTCAAGATCTACAGCACCAAATGGGATGGAAAAATTGCAGAAGAAAGCCCGATTTTCCTACTTTATCAAAATATTAAAAACTTTTAGAATGTGATTTATTTTCATACTTAAAAAAATGTTTTCCACATGTACCATTTTATTTGACACAGACTGTATAATAATCAGATAATGCTGGATGAGAAAGTAGAGAACATCCCTCCTGCACTGTTAACTGTTTATTTCACTCATAATTGCATATAAATGAATAAAAACCTTGTGTAATTCAAATCATTAGACATTGATATAATAGTAGGGTTGGGCGAATCTCAACTTTTTTTCAAACAAGTTGTTTCTATAAATAAAATTCGATGTAGAAACTGAAAATGACAATTATTTTTGCATACGATGACGTCTTACGTCGCTAAAGTGCAAATGGTGTAATTTGCCCAATTATCACACTTTTTATAGGTATAAACCACTTTTAGTACGTTTTTATATGGATTTTAGGTGTCAGGGAACCCAACATGATTAATCCAACATGATTAATCCTACCTAAGTTGACTGTTAGTTGAGTTTGGTAATTAGTTTCAGTCAATATCGAGCAAAAATCACCTCATATCAAAATCACTAAATAACACCTATAACACATACGAGATACATTAGGTCATGATAAAATTGTACAATTTGAGCTTCTAGACCATCAACATCCATAAAGAAACAGAATAAAACCGGTTTATACCTATAAAGTGTGTGATGAATGGACAAAATACACTATTTTTTTTATTTATCTTTTTGCACTTTAGCGACGTCAGACATCATCGTACACAAAAATAATTGTCATTTTTGGATTCTACATCAAATTTAACTATAGAAGCAACTTGTTTGAATTAACTTCTCAGAAAAAAGTTATTATTTGCCCAACCCTAATAATATGATTATTTGTGCTGGGAACCATGCTTGACAACCACTATTCATTAGGCTTCGTATAAAAGATTTACAGACTGCAACGGGTTTACCTTGGTTGATACTTAGCACTTATCATCGTTAATTTAATCACATGGACGTATTACTTATTACTAAGAGAGAAAGGGCGTATTTATTATCATTATCAATTATTTCCACATGGTTACCACATTTCCACATTATGGATGACGCAAAACATCATAAACAAAAATTAAACAGTGTGTTTGGAAGAAGTAATTGATTTCCATGAAAAGTGAAAATATCCCGTCATAAACCAAAATGTAATGACTTAGTGTGTTTTACATAATAGTTAAACACCAAAACAAAACACACACATTATAAGTGAGCCCCTGTTACGTTATTTTTATTTTTTTTATTAACGGGAATGATTAAATTATCGATTAAAATATGTACATTCTTGAAAGTTTTGTAATGATATTAAATCCAAATATCACACTTGGCACAGAAAATACCACCAGTATAAAAATTTGACAAGGCTTCTTAGCAGGTCTCTTTGTATCAGCCAAAGTCAAATAAAAATGTTTGCATTTAATAATGTTTGGTATATTAACAAAATTTAAAAAACACCATATACACACAACAACTTAACAATTATATAGGCCTAAAGTGATGCCTTAAAAATCACGTAATCATATCATTATAAAGAAATTTCATTCATGACAACACTCCCGGTGAAAATTGGACTGACATAATATTATTTAGATTGATACAGCACCAAATCATATTTACTTGAAACAAAAATACACAACGTATTTTGAAAGAAAATTATTCTTTGGGAAAATTGGGCCAACGTCTATGTGGAATAAAATGTTTATGTCACTTAAGCGCTTTCTCATTAAATGCCATTTACACAACACATTATAATGAGATATTGCTGAAATATAAAAAGTAACAATTTGATTCGGATTATCTCCTCCATTTCAATGTGGTTATGGTATTGAATTATTAAACTGTTCTCTTGTCTGGAAATGACATTTCAATAGAGACATGATTAAACGCATAATTTATGGTTAAAAGAGTAATTTCAATTTTCAATGAGCATTTGTGTAAAGGGAAATGTTAACAAACAAAAAAAAAAAACGGCCATCACATTCAATAACAAATTGAAAATACACTTTAACCGCTTATTTTGCTTGTCTGTTTTTTTTTTTGTGTGTGTGTGTGAGTGTGTGTGTTATTTGTTTGTTTTTGTTTTTTGTACAAAATTTAATATTGTGTGGTATATAGTAACATTTGGTCGAGCGACAAATGCTCGAGGATTCATTTCATCTGAGATCTGGGACAAAAGAAATGTTCAGGTTTGCAGTATGATTTTTATGTGAGGTTTATGTTTAGTGTTAAGTTCAGAATTGTAATTATTCTTTCGAGTAATGCATGGAATTATAGAAGAGAAATAGTCGCCGCAGCAAGTGTCATGAAATCTATCAAGATACACACCACATTGTAAAAAAAAGATATCTTTGTATATTTACAGCAAATGTGATGTCAACAGAGGCGCCATAAGCCCTGATGTAAGGAAACAGCTTTGCTGTTAATTTCTCCTCCAAAAATCTATGAGAGAGATTTAAAAAAATAAAATAAAAAAATCAACATAATTGCTGTACGTATACGGTATAAAACAGAACACATGTACATGTATATTTTGTACAAGGTTGTATCTGTCATGTAAATATCTACTTGAAAAGAAAAAAGCCATTCGGTAATTTTACATCATATATGGCGACTGTGCTGCATAGAAATACTATTACAGTGTAGATACAAACATAGCATATATATAGAACACCTTGACCCGTCAAATTTTGTGCAATAAAAAGTTTGGTAACGATGATCAGTAGGTTCAACAATATAAAAAATCACACAAACTGTTAGATATTTTGACGAAAATCACTCCCATTTCGCTTGGATACACATATTGCCATGCATCACCTTGACTATTCGACTTTTCTCTGACCAATTATGTTCCTGTTATCTATTATTCGGCGGTCACAACTCGTCGTAGGCTACGGGGCAGGTGCCATCAACGTAGCCTGCGTCGCATGTGCAATGCATGCACAGGTCGTTGGTCAATTTCTGTGATTCCTGCGTTTCTGTAGTAAGGGTATTGTAAAAACTTCCTGCACGTCGTACATGCATTGTACCTGCAAGGTACCTCCGCTGCACGAATTTTCTACGAAATCCATCGTAGGGAGTTGCACGTCGAAGGTACGGCGAGTTGTGACCACCGCATTAGACATAACGATCCATCATGCGTCGTCCAATTTTAATTCACTTCTTCGTATTTCGGCTACTCATAATGACCAAATGAAATCGCAGAGAGTATTGCTTTACAATGGTCCTTTCAATTTCATAGTCATTGAAGAATTATTAATAACCATGACAATCGGGACGTACATGTATGTGACTATAAAAAGACAATACGACGAAGGCATGGGAGGAGCGGCAATAGAAATCAGGTGTAAATTTTCAATAGCGGTCCCATTGGTTGTTGTCCGGGGGTAGTTCTCCACCCAGCCAAAGTGCCAATTGTCCAGCAATAGTGTACCACAACCTTCGTTTGAACATCCACCAGACAGTATCCCCAATATTCTTGAAATGGTGAGAATGATACTACTTTGCCATAATAGGGAGTTTTCGAACGTCTCGACGTGCCGCCTCTATGACGTTGAAAGGTATGGAATGGAATCTTCTCACAAATAATGATAAAAAGTGTCTCCTTCGCGCGTGACGCCCACTGACCCAATGAGCATGATGAGTGGTGACCATAGAGTGACGTCGCGTACTGAACAGGTGAAACGAAGAATTTCAAGTTGACCCTGAGCCTTTGAGCGTCACGCATAAAGAAGCCACCAATATTATTAAATGTGAATAGATTCCATTGTATACCTTTCAACTTCATATTTTTTTCAATTATTCATTAACAGTCAGACGGTGATGTCATATTACAGTCGATGTCAACATCATTTGACTTTAATCCAACAGTCGGTGTCTCGATACAATACTCATTGTTAACCTTCCCGTACTCCTGACTATTGAAACCTGAATCATCCTGAAAACCTTTGTTAATCTTTTCCTTGGAGCTTTCCGGATCATCCGCTACTGCAGCAGACACAGACACGATGTTCGGGTTTATTCCTAATTCGCAGATGTTCTGTTTCATGGAAGTAGTATTTTCGTCATAGATGCCGGCGAAGATGGATTGCGATCCGCGATTTTGAACACCTCTCCCGCAGAGTTCTTTGAGGGCCATACGGAACATTCTGTTACGCGCTGCATATATAATGGGATTGACGCAACAGTTGGCGAAGGCTACAAGAACTATGCAACGATAGAGAGCGGTCTCGAAGACAGACGGGTCTACGAAACCGAGGTTGTAGGCGAGAAAGAAGAACTGATCAGGCGTCCAGCAGATAATGAAGAGGACGATGACGATGAAAAGCATCTCCATGACGCGACGTCGAGCCATCAAGAGTTTCAGAGCTCGCTTCTGCTCTTCGCTTCCCCAGGCAACAGAACGACTCTTTACGCGAAGAGCGCGTATTGTCAGCGTATGCGCACTCACCAAAACACACACTGGTATTAAATACTCGACGATGAATATGGATACACCGATGAACTGCTGGAAGGCTAATGAAGGATATCCGAAGAGGCACTTCCCATTCTCTATGTAATATAGGTATAGCGTAAAGGAGTTGAGGACTATGGAAAAGATCCAAATACTCGTTAAGACCTTGAGGATGAACTTCCACGTGAAGACACGCTGATACTTAAACGGGTAGCGAATCGCAACCATCTTCTCAATAGCGATCGTGAGGAGGATAAAACTAGACGAGCAGATGCAAGTCCAAGTCAGGTAATTAGATGTGATGAAGCGACAGAACAATTGCGCAAGTATGGTCTCCGATACTGTCCTCAACTTAGGGTAAGGGATGAGACAGATTGACGCTAAGCAATCGGCGACGGCCAAGCCAGCGATCAGGGTATCGGTCGAGTAGCGCTTCCGTCGAAATCGGAACAGAACCAACATCACCAAAGAATTTCCGATGATACCAATCAAAGACAGGATGAGCTGGAGGATGTTTGACCAATGCCAAGAGAATGGTTCCCATGACCAACGGTAAGCTGACTCTGTAGATGATCCGTTAACATCATCCTCTGCGTACACGATGGGGTAATCAGACGTATGGTTTGCGTCTTGTGTTGCTACCGATGAAAGTATATCAGTAACCATCGAGATAGTGGTGGCGCCTCCTGTAGGTATCCATGTGCTGAAGTTCGCCATCATTATGCCTCTTTCAGGTTATACGTGTTCACTACAGATTGAGGTAGTTACGCTTGTTGTATACCTATCAATGTGCTGGAATTGGCCATCGTTAAGCCACTTTCAGGTTATACGTGTTCACTGTCAAAACAAAGAAAGGAAGTTGTTTAAAAGGCTTGTTAATCCCTTTTAACAATGGCGTAGATCCGTAAAGAATACTATTCATCTGGGGAATGTTGCATAATGATACGAAGCATCATCCCCTTATGAATAGAAAGCACAAGCGGGTCTACGCCAGTGTCTTTCAATGTCAAATTCATAACAACAAAGCCACTATCAAAATCATCCTATTTCCTCAACAGCTTTTGCTACCAAGTGTATCAACTTGGATTCACTATGTGCCAGCACCCTATTTGCAATTATTAATCAATTATGGTTTACACAAGAAAGATATATTTGAATGACTAAGTGCAGTGACAGGCGTAAATATTCATATAATGAATGAAAGCGCCGTAAAAAAAATAAAAACAACAACAAAAACAATTCTTTACCCGTTTGTGTAAGATTAAATTCGGAGAGTTCTTTGGGAGACACGTCCAAATGAAAGACGATGAAGTTGCTAATCATAGATCTGCTACAAGGAATAAGAAAACACAATTTTATGAGTGCCATCGACGGTTCTTTTACAAATCAGATGGTTGAATAAATTGTAAGCACTTTCGTCTTTAAATTGATATAAAAATCGTTTTACGAATGCTTTTCTCGCCTCCTTCACTTTCACGATAGTTCTTTCTGTAAGACGACGATCACGAAGATCTGTTAAAGCATAAAAACATCTCACACGGAAGTTCATCCCTATATCAATATACTCAAACATATAATTTTTAAACATGTTTAAAGAACTATGTTTTATTCTAATTGATGCATGGTTAGAAAGTTCTATTTATTCTAACACAGATGAGATCTTTCGTCTACCTGAAAACATGCCTGACTTCCATGATTGGTCAGTATCATCAATTTACAAATGTAATCGAATGTTAAACTTGAAAATGGTTGCTGTTAACAGCCATAATACTTGCCTGGGCTCTTATCCGACATAGAAGTGATTAATACGATGCAATATTTTTTTTTTATTTCTTCCACATCAAAGCTACTTTGCCCAACAATATTATATTTCTAGCCTATACGTTACCACTATTTTTGAGCATGACAAAACATCATGAGAAATGTTGGAAGAAACATCTATAGGAACTGGCTGAGAAGAAATGAAATATTTTGCCACTTTTACTCCCGCTCCCCCCCCCCCCCCAGAAAAGAGGGGGGGGCGATAATAATAATGATAATTATTTAATGAAAAAAATTGTGTGAAGAGTCATATAATCAGTCATCATAATATAAATTATACTCACACGCGATCCAAAATTGAGTACATACCAAAGTAAAAGACCAATAGTGTATCGTGAAAGGTGCCATATCAACGGAGACCTCCCTAAATGATACCATCAAGGATAATTTGAACGTTGACTTCAGAGTAATGCAGATGATAATAGCATCCAAATTAACTTCGATGGATGGTTGATTTAACCATTAAAATTGTGGAGCGTTCGTTCCAATCATATCTACTTACACATGATTTGGAAAGAAGCAAACAAAATTACAATTATCGATTAACTCCCCCCAAATTAGGTTGGGTTTAAATGCGACGCACTATGAAATTATTTCGTAATCCTGGATACCTCGCAAACCTATGCCTGAAACAGGATAACTTTCCAATAAATTAAGCTATATAGAGTTCCGTAGGATATAGTCGAGATTTGAGAGAAAGCGTGCTTACAAGTGACCGGATTTACAGTAAAACATATCAATTCTACTCTATGTAAAAAATGTAAAGTTAACGTATACCAATGTGCGGCATTAAATCGTAATTAAACAAGGCGCGTCCATTATCTAAGAGGCCGACGCCACAGAATTCGTGACGTTTGAATACGGTGCTGAGAAGCGCAGAGAATCTATACAGCTGGGCTGCAATAATAAATCGAGCTCACAAAAACTCCGCTTACAAGATTTCCCTGCAGCTGGAATGGTATTGTCCGTCGTTTCAGCAATCTACTCGTACGTGGAGATGAAAGAAATGATGAACTTTTATCATTTGTTAGTTAATAGAGTTCTCCAGACCAGATGGAGGAAATACACATTTGGCAAGCTCTATAACATTTATTGTGATGAAGTTGTGATCAGAATCTTTATTTCACGCTAGATTGATGTTCCAAACGATTATTGATATAAGTAGTGATTGTCACTCACTTGCGAAGACGCCGTCCACATGCGATATGCCATGTGATATGCGGAAATATCGACCCTTCGAGTAAAGATTCTCTATTGTGATAATGTTCAAAGTGACAGGACTTTTCTTAACCAATCGAAATGAATTTAAATCTTTTGGAAAGCTGAGCGAATTCAAGCTTTTAAAATGCTTGATCTTAAGCTGTAATATAATTATGCGTTATCAGGAAGATGATTATGTGGCGTATGACTATTTTGAGAGCAAAATTGCGCATATTGTACAGGAATTTGATCTGACTAGGATTTCGTATTGACACACGTATGACACAGGACTTTTTTTTCCCTTTGGCAATAAGTTATTCCTATTTTGAAAAATCAGACTACTTAGGTATTTATTCAAGTGCATCATGTCTTGAGAAAGGTAGTTGTCTGCCATAATCAAGAAACAAAGTGAAAAAACTGTGCAAAATACAAAATGTCTATGGCAGCGTTCGCTTTGCGTAGAGTGATAGGCCCCTTCCTCTTAAGTTTACCACTAGAATTGATATGTGATTGAAGGATAAATTAAAGCGTCGAGCATTCCCCCGATCAGTAGTCAATGCTCCCTGAATCCAAATTACCATATAATATACCAACAATTTTTTGTCATTTGAAGGGATTAAATGAAAGGTCATGCAAATAAATATATTATATCAGTGTGTTAACGAAGAGGGCAAGTGGGTAGGGGGGGTTATAAGGGGATCGGGCTCACAGCGTGAACCAAATTGGATCTAAAATTAAAAAAAAAAAAAAAAAAAAAAAAAAAAAAAGGGAGGGGGTAACAACAAAAAAGACTAATGCTGAATGACTAGAAATATACTAATAGAGAAAAGAAAAGGAAGGTGACTAGTGGCGGTGTTATAAATAATAACGCTTAAAATGCGCACAAAAAAAAAAAAAAAAAAAAAAAAAGAAAAAAGAAAAAGCAGGCCCACGACTAGCTAAGGCGAAGACAAATAAAAGAATACCTTTCTTTTTATTGCATGAAAGTTTCTCACTATGGTGGAGCCAAAAATCTTAAATCGCTAGTTAAGGACGGAGGAGGGGTAGTTTGCAGGCACAAACCCGTGTTGTTCGCTTACTAGGGTCTGAAGTCAAGAACTAGATTCACCCGTGTACTGTAGCTCCTCTCAACAATTTGACACAGACAGTGAGTTTGGAGGCTAGTCTCCACTCTAGACTGAAATTTGTTTAAGTGTCAAATTGAGGCTGTGCTTGCAGACTAGAGGAGGGGGGGGGGGGTTGTGCTAAAAAAATCAAATATAAGCCCCCCCCCCCCGTAAGTATAAATTCCTGAATATGCGAATGCATTATGATAACATTTGTTTTATGAGAGCGTCATGTTTGCCGTACCGTAGCGATGGATCGATTTAAGAAAAGTATAATATCAGATTGACTCTTTTATTTCAAAGAAAGACGTCCAATTTTAATACTGACGGAATTCATTGCGTATAATTGACACAAAATCCCATTAATCAAACACATCAAGTAACTATTATATTATCAAATTTATTATAACGGCGTTTTTATGAAAACGACATTCGATCTCGGTATTGACGAATTCTGGTGCGCATAATGGATATACAAATATATTGCCCGATCGATAGAAAGAGCAAATTCCCAACTGGTCATCTCTGTTGCCCCGGTAGAGTAAATATGCATTTTCCGGCCAGGTCCATTAAAAATGGTATCCAACAACTCATGTTTGACCATGGAGAATGGCGTAATGAGAATTTACTAAATATGAGGGCGGTTCGTTGTAGGAAAGTCAAAGGTAGAGTGGTCCCCCTGCTTCTTTCTTCTTCGTCTTCTTTAAAAAAAAAAATAATAATAACAATTAAAAATTGATGAAAATGAAAAAAATGACTATCTCGGCCTTTAAATGAGGGTTATCAGCTCGCTTCCACCCGTCATGAATTAACTAAATTTTATGTCTGTTAAGCTTCATCTTCTTGAGAACTGTTATTTATTATTTATACGCGGATGCATTATAATGATTACATTTGTTTCACAAGAGCTAAGTAATAGCGGTATCGCAGCGACGAATTGATTTAAAAAAAAGCACATTATCAACTTGTGTAATATAGTGACTCTTGTGTTTTAAAGAAAGACGTCGAATTTTCATAATGCCCAAATGTATTACTTATAATTGACACAAAACCGTAGTGACCAATTTATTATTTATTTAATTTGGTTTGCATGATAATTTCTATATCCATGAGACCAATTATGGCAACTCTTTGGATGTCTTTTCTATCATGGATGTACTTTGCATATCAGATCATGTCATTTCTATGTTCCCACCCTGTGTCTATTACCGTATATTGTAAATATCATTGTACCACGAGTGAAAGAAAAATTTCAGTTTTTACGGACAATGATTGCTTTACATGAGTTTTATCTTGTTTTGAAGCTCGGAGCAGGATTTTC
Source organism: Paracentrotus lividus (assembly GCA_940671915.1). Lineage (NCBI taxonomy): Eukaryota > Metazoa > Echinodermata > Echinoidea > Camarodonta > Echinidae > Paracentrotus > Paracentrotus lividus. The sequence continues at coordinate 485,614 of CALNVZ010002974.1, forward strand.
GATTGATCGCTTTCTGCAAAACCCGAAGAAAATCTTGTAATCAGCCGATAACTTGTTGAAATAAAGATATGAAGTACAGTCGCGTCCGTGTCAATTGCAACATTTACCATCACGCATCCCCTCTTCGACCTCCCCCTTCTATATCCTCCTCTACATCTCCTATCTCTCTTTCCTCATCCTCTGCCTTCACTATTATCATTCTCGACCTTCCCCTTCTCTCTCTTTCCCTTTCTCTATCTCTCTCACTCTCTCTTTCTCTCTCACATTCTCTATCTTCCACATCAAACCCTTCCCTCTTCTACCCTTCTTATCTATCTATCCTCTTCCCTCTCTTTTATCCTCTTCTCTATAATCATCACATCTCCTCTGTCTGTCCTCCTGTCTCCCCCTTCCCCATCCTTGTCATCACCTCTCCTCTCTCATTCATCCTCTCCTTCAATTCTCTATCCTCCCCATCTACCTCTCGTTCCTTCTCCTCTCCTCTTCATCCTTATATACCCCTCTCTCTTTTTTCCTCATCCTATTCATCTCCCCTTCGTTATCCCTCTCATCTATCTCTCCTTTTCTCTCTTTCCACCTCCTCTTCTCCCCTTTTCTATTCTGATTTATCGCTTTTCTCCTCTTTCTTTTCTCGACATCTTCCTCACCCTTCTCTATTCCTCTCCTCTTCTCTTCCTCTTGCTCTATCTCTCTTTCTAACTTTCCTCTCGACCTTCTCTATTCTCATATCTCTTCTCTTTCAGCTTCCTCTTCTGAACATCTACCTCTCCTTTCTCTTTCCTCCTTCTCTTCCTCTCCTCTCCTCTATCCTCATTACCTCTCCTTCTCTTCCTCCTCCTTTCCTTTCCCCATCCTCCTATCTACTTCCCCTCTCTCCCTCTCATTCTGCAATACGTTGGTGCAAAGACGGATATAATCATAATCCCTTTCCGTCGCGTTATTGGATGCCCTAGCAACAGCTGATACCATAATGACGTGCTTGTAATTAAGGTTTCTATGAGTGGTATGTCACAAACAAACTCTTATTACCTATAATTGTTTCTCTGCGAAAGACGACATTGAATTGAAGCATTTTATTGATATCCTAAATCATCCAATGTCAATTATGTACATTAAAATAGATTCATCACCAATCACAAGAGTTTAATATAATATAGAGTTCTGAAGGTGCACCTCATTATAATTCAATTTACAATGCACAGAGAATTATCAAATGAGATTCAAGGTTTCGGTTTTGATGAGGTATATTGATTTTTGATTAAGTTAATCATAACGAGGATCAATATGTATTCAGGTTCACAATATACAAATGTGAAAGACCTTTCAATACATATTTTTCTTAAAGAATCTTCTGCATAGCCACAATTATTTTGTAAAATTTTGACTCCATCCTCTACCTGCTCTCCCTCTCTCATCCTTCTTCCCCTCTCTACATCTCTTTATACAGACTGTGTCAAATAATATGGTACAAGTGGAAAACATTTTTTTATAGTATGAAGATAAATCATAGCCTGCTATTGTTTGGTATTTTCATAAAGCAGGAAGATAAGACTTTCACTTGCATTTTTTTTCATCACATTTGGTGTTGTACTTTTTGAAATGTGACTAATTTTATACAATCAAGAAAAATCCATTTTTCGCACGCCGTCCCATGCCTTTGTGTATAGGTTTCGCATTATGGCCATGAAGTGCTCGATTTCGATTTGTTCCTCGTCGAACAAAATTTAGCACAACTTTTGTTTTACGTAAGCAAATTATACAGAACAAAGTGCATCAGCAAGGAAAATCTCTTGGTTTTATTTTAGTACCACATACACACATTAATTGAAAATATTTCACACCTAAATAATTTTTTTCGGACTGTACCATTTTTTTTTGACACAGACTGTATATCACTCTCTCTCTATCTCTCTCTCTCACTCTTTCCCCTCTCTCTTATCTCTCTTTATCTTTATCTTTCCCTCTCGCCGCTCATTTCCCCTCAAAATTGAACTCTGACCCTCTCTACCCATCCATCTCATCATCAGCTATTCTCTTCTCTTAAATTCAGTCCCTCTTTTATTCTTTACCTTTCCTCCATAATCATAACCCACTTTTCTTTAAGGCAAAGTGCAAACAACTAAAGTTCTCAATAATTCACATCATACTTGATGTAATATTAAAAACAAACAAATAAACAAATAATATTTAAACATACCATTGACAAAGTTAAACTTTAGTTTTATTTTGCCAGATACATTTGAACATTTTGTTCAGCTATGATACAATAAAGCTCTGAGAGACAAAAGAAAAATAATGCTTTGCATCATGTTTGAATCACAGTCAAGTCTTGTGTTTAAAAAATAACCATCTTCTGCTTAGCAGGTAAAGTATCTTTATTCTTCCTGTATTATAGACTAGATCCCTTTTCATACAAACAACTTTGCAAACGACTGGTGAACAGCTCTTGTGCTAAATGATTGAGATTGTGATTAGTATAGCAGTCAAGACATGTTCCAGTTGTTCGTAAAGTTATTTGTAACTTTACGAACAGTTTTATAAACACCACCTGGTAGTAGATTGTATCACTAAGCCTTAACAAGAAGATTTTTTTTTTTTTTTTAATGATAAAACATTTACACTACCTGTAAGACCTTAAACTTAGAATTAGTTTAACACTGGGTTCTTTTTGATGTTCAAGATTCATTCAAAGTATCACTGGATAAACTTGCACAAGTTAACAGAGCTATTTATTGCAAGTTACAATAAAATTGTCAAACATACCGAATAGCCTGACAATTTGGTAAGACATGACTTTCAATATTTTCCATTATTGGCAGGTATTCTCATGATAAATAGGCATACATGTTTGCACAAAGTTGTTTATGACATTCACAATGTGTTCAAGAAAGATACAATAGCAGCAGCATTTTTATAGCCTCTTATAAGTTATGCACACTCAATGCGTAGCCACAGAGAACTTCATAAATATGCCTATGTACACTAGCACAAGCATGCTGTAAATATAAAGCCATGGTTATGCCATATTCATTGCAAGAATTACACAAGATTTACATGATTTACCAAATACCTACAAGAACAATGTGATTTGCCTTGGTATTGTTAAACTCTTTCGGGGTGCAGCAAATTTTTTCAATTAGTAAAATAACTCTTTGTTCAGGTACAGTAGAGATCTTTGGCAAGACATGAAGGTTTATACAGTGTTGATTGTAGTCAGTGGTATAATGAAGGTGTGATTCCTTGATAATCGAACTTATCGATATAGTCGAACTTTGTTGGTCCAAGATTGATCGATTATTAGTATCATTCAAATACCTTTGAATTTAAACAGAAAGTTACATGTTCTGCTGGACAAATCTCTTTTTTTCCTTGAAACGTAAACATTCTGAGATTTCCCAATCTTTACAAGATTTATAATCTTAAATAAAACTTTGGGAACCATGTCATCTTAGGAATCTGTTCATAATTGAGAATATCAGTAAGAAAAGGTTTATCTACAAAATACCAGATAATTTCACTTTTTTATAATGATTTTTCATAGAGTTGAACTGTTGAAGAGAATATTTTGGGGTGTTTTTTCCCTACCTCATAGGTGCAATGGACATAAACAGTTGTTTTATCACCTTGTATCCTAACTTCCCTAGTCCTTCCGACAAGTCCTTTTTTACTGACCAGGGTACAAGTGTTTTGTAACATCACAACTAAATCATTTACACAAGCGGTTTGTGTGTGCAAATGTGAATCAATCACATCTGAATATGAACTGCTAAGAAAGGCCTATTGGCAAATGCATCTAAAATACTTGACTCACAAATCCTAGTAGAGAAATCAATTGATCAAGATCATGATTAGTAAATCTTACAAGAACTTACAGCACTTTGTTAATGCTAGTTATCAGAATTTAGGCCTGTAAATTTTGCATCATTTCTTATGTCAATGTGCAGTAGAAGCTGGCATTTCTAACAATATTATCAGTTCTTTTAAGAGATACCAATATCTCAAGAATGATCAACAACGGTCCTTTTCAGGACTATCACATATTGTCCCCGCCAAAATTTACTTTAATATTTACCAACTCAAGCATGACACAGTACATAGTGTTAACACACATTGAATATTAGGTGTAGGGGTAGAAAATACAGAAGATTATTCTTCAATTCCAATGCAGTTGAGTTTGTACCAATATCACCAGCTTAAGCACAAAGCAGCATGGCTCACCCAATATACCAAGTTCATGGTTAAAACAAAGTTAATAACCTGCGTATGGAGTTTCAACGGTAGAAGTATGTCCTTTTATTATGCTGCATTAATATCTGGGTTTTCTACCAAGATTCACCAACTCAAGTGTGATGAAGCATAGCTTACACATTCATGTCAAGTCTATGGTGTTAACATATAGTTAATATCCTGGGTAGGGGTGGCAAACATAGAAGAATGTCTTTCCATTACGCTGCAGTAATAGCCCATATGATCCTAACATCTGATGTTAACATCACATATCCTCTGAAGTATTTGAATACTCCTGCATCCATCCAATCTCACTATCTCTCCCTCATTCCGGGATAAAAACACACAGAGTTTGACTCTTGTGAGGGTGGACAATGTCTTTCAGTTCTTGCAGATTGCAGCACGAGATCCCCTTACGATGAAAACTGCTGCAATGCCGTCTTGACCCTGTCATAATACCAATTTAGAAAATGAATAATCAGTTGGCATATCTATGACATGTAAATATATATGATTAAAAACTTGCTTATGAGTGAAGATATGTGAAGTACCCTCAAAACATAAGTGAAGCATTCAAATTGGAAACAACATTGAGTATGTAACTGCATAAAGCACTGGGTAAAATGGAATCTCAGGATAGATATTGTTGATTGCATTGATTTTATTTGATATTTTAACAGGATTATACTGGAATATTAAAGTGTCTTGCATCATTTAAATCTTGAAAATTCTCATTTAACTAACTACTCAGATACATGAATAAATTCGGGCAATGTATAAGTGGTTTAAAAGCTACATGTACATGTAGGTTGATCACATACATATTACATTTTAAGTTTTTAATCTTAATTTCTACTACTTAGTGGATTCTTGGAAATCAATCTGATATCTCATGAAGAATTGCAATATCATATCTTAATTCATTCTCCAGCCATCACTTACTTATCAAACAGGACAGTATCACTTGCACTGAGCAACGATTGAAGCTGTTTCTGTACGCCATACTCCTTGAGTTTAGCTTGCCTCTCTGTAGCCCCATCCTCTTGGTTCCATACCAGGTTGTTGATACAGTACACTGATGCAATCTGAAGCCTCACATTGTCATGTCTCTGTATAAGAAAAAAACATACCAAAAACGAAAACGTTTTAAACAAATAAAACTCTGTTATATTTCCAATATGATGTGGAGTGCCTCAAGGAAGCATTCTAGGCCCCCTCTTGTTTCTGATACACATGTATATAAAGGATACATGTAATACTCTGCGCTAAGGTTTATATTATTTGAAGATGACACAAATGTAATTCTTTCTCATCAATCTCCCTATATATTTAATGAAACCAATATTGACTTGGTTTACATGCCATAAATTATGACCAAGAAAAATTCAAAAATGATAAATGAGAATAGGAACGTATGCATTAGTCTGTAACAAATTTTGTTTAGTTTTTATTATCAAGCTAGGGTCAATTAGAGCAGACAAATGAGGATCATGAATAAAAGAACGTTTTAGTTAAGCTCCATTTAACTTTAACATGACAAAGACAAATTTCTATAGATTCTTTATTTTTTTTTATGCCAAGGTAGATTGAAACTGTCTTCGATTAAAGACAGTTTCAGTATTAAAAGATGTAAAGGAAAGCAAGTTTTTATAAAAGAAATGAAAAGAGCCATGTGTGGAGAGTATGAGACAGGTTTATGATTTGCGAATAATATTTCCCTTTTAACAGTCTCTAAGAATTCTACCGATGATTCTCGTTTTGCAGTCTCTAAGAATTAAGTGATTTCTTGTTTCTTTTATCTAGCTGGGGTTAATGTAAAAGTGGGAAAAGAAGGTTTATGAATACAAGAACCGTTTAGCAAAGCTCCATTTAATTTCAATATGACCACAACAGAATTCTATGGCAATTTTTTCCCCAGCAGGGGTCGATTAGCTCCATTCAATATAAATTTATATATTAAAAGAAAAAGAAAGAAAAGTGAGCTTTATAAAATAGATGTCTTTAAACCTTAAATTAAAGAGTGGGAAAAGAAAAGTCAGAAAAAAGGGAAATAGAAAAATATAAAGTTGACTAACGGGGTGGGGGATAGTGTAAAAGTGATCTGAAACACTGAAGCGGCACATTATATTGGGCATGTGGGGGGGGGGGAGTACAGATGAGTCATATAATGGTGTTTAACTCTTCCAGTTTGCTTAAATAACAAAAAAAAAAAAATGTACATACATGCAGACAAACCAAACAGGCACCTGGCTCATTGCAAAGCTCATTGGAAGCCATAAGTTACATTGCTCGGAAGTCGGATTGGTGTATATGTACTGATAGCTATAAAAGTGGGCTTTAAAAATTCACATTAAAAAAGCCATTTGGTGATAGTCAATGCATGTTTTGACCAAGTTACCATTACCAATACAAGTAATTAGTAATTAGTTATTACCAATAGTAATAACTATTACTCACCATATAGCATGTAAGTTTCTTGAGGATGTCCTCATTTGACATGATTACCTCTTTTGCGGAAGTCCCATCTGCTATATTGGCAAGAATGCACAATGTCTGAAAATACAAGAATATATGATAGTAATAATGGTTTCTTAGATATTATCACCTCTTTTGCCGATGTCCTGTCAGCTATATTGGCAAGCATACCCAATGTCTGAGAATATGAGAACACAATAATAGTAGAAGTAGTGATGATAATAATGATAATAATATTATTGGGTCTTATAAAGCGGTTTACCATATATGACCAAAGGAGTAACAGTATATCATGATACTGTTATACCACTACCACTGATGATAACAAAACACTATTAATAACATGGCCAATAATAACATGCCTTCCAGCCTTGCAAGTTAAAGGGGAAGTCCACCCTGGAAATAAATAATTTTTAGAAAATACAGAAAAATTAAAGAAAAATATGAGTAAAGGTTTGGAGAAAATCGACCAACAAATAATGAAGTTATGACTATTCAAAGTTTTGATTCTGTGACGTCACGTGCGAGCAGTTCTCTTATATGTTATGTAGTGTAAATTCCATAAAGTGTCATTTTTTCAAAAGAAAATAAATTTTGTCATCTGTGCGGTCGATATATCATCAAACATATGTTCATATACATGCCTATATAAAATTGACCCATTCCTTTATCAAGAACCATGAAAAAAGACAGATTTATGGAATTTACATACACAACACATGGGAGAGCTGCTCGCACGTGACGTCACAGAATCAAAACTTTACATATTCATAACTTTGCTATTTTTCGGTCGATTTTCTTCAAACTTTTACTAATATTTTTCTTTTATTTTTATGCATTTTTTAAAACCAATAAAATTCCAGGGTGAAGTTCCCCTTTAAGAAATAAAGACTAATATAGAAAACATCAAAAATAGCATGATCTGACCAAGGAGGTGATGCGTAATATAGGCCTACCACACATAACCGCAATTTTAAGTGTGACTTAAAGTCTACTTTACTCTTTGTGTAACACCCACTTGGACTACTCCATTCAGGACTAAGGATAGATTATTATAAGCCTACCTGTTCCTTGACCTGTGGTGGATGGTTCCCTTCTAAGATCATGATTACAGCCGTCATGATCTGGGAGCTATGACTCAACATGATGTTATCTATGTGCTGGCAAGAAGACAATATAAAAAGTATATTATAAGCACAATCATAGTATAAGAACAATCATAGTATGAGTAGAAGCATGGTTATCAATTCATGGACGCAATCAAAAATGAATATAATGTGACAACAGAGAATCTGTTTATGGGAGGACACATGAAAAGAATTTGTTCTATTGTTAAAATAGCAAAATCAACATTTAAAAAGTTTTAACACTAAACATGTAGAAACAGTTATATGGGTGTTCTTCGTTGATGATTCTGCATGCAAAGTAAGCCACTCTCCATAAAGGCACCATTGCCCTTTATTTGTTTCATTTTTTTATTTTTATTCTGTTTTATCAAAAATCTCTTCAAAAAATCTGAAGACTGTCAATGGGCGGTAACAAATATCAAAATACATGACATTAAAAAAAAAAAAAGTTACAACAGGTCACTTTTTTTTTCTTTACCCTTGTCTTAAAACTTACCAGTCTTGTGGACAAGAGATTCCTCAGCAAACCCAGGGTTTTCATCAGGATATCCACATTGGTGTCTATGAGCAATCTGAACAGCTGATCCGTTCCCATCTTCTCCAGGATGGTTGTTTTGATGTTCTCATCCGCTTGGAATGCCATGTTCATCAGGCCCCAGATACCGTTGAGACGCAGAGAGGCGTTGGAGTTGGTGGTCAGCTTGCACAGGATGTCTATCGCACCAGCTTGAACGATTTTCTGCCGTGAAACCAGGATCATCCAAAAAGAGAAACACTGATAAGTACGGCCGGATAATGATAATAAATTATTGATGATATAAGGAGGTAGGCCATTACACAAATAGTTATGCATGACTTAAAGTCGCACTTAAATTCAAAATGCATCCCATATTTAAAACGCACCTCATTCACAGAATTCTCAATAGCATGCATCCTCCTAATATGGTCTGACCAATGAGGTGATGCGATATATATTGCACACAACTAGGAATTGAAGTGTGACTTTAAGTTATACAAAACTAAACACCTGACAGGATCTAATAGACAGTCACGATTGACAGTACCTTTCAATAATAAAACTATGCCATATTTCACAATTTCCCAGGCAGTATCCCCTCATCTTTTGAACATTCAGAATGTGTAAAACAAGCAGAATCCACAGAGAAATTCAACAGATTTATTCACCCAAGAGAGATCTAAATTTTAATATGTTTTCTTACTATTCAGACTACCCCTTTCATTTAACCTGCTTCCTTGTCTACAAGCATATACTTGCTTTCTGTGAAACAAATATTTAATTCAATTTTTTTTTTCAATTCAATCCAATTTTTCTTTGTTTTATTTGCTGTTATATGTAATGTACATCATTGTACTATTATTCTTGTGGAAAATAAATAAACTAAATTAATAATTAAAAAAAAAAAAAATCATTATTATGTCTTGAAACTCACATCTTTGCTGGGTGAGAATTCTAATAGGAGATTACATAGTGTAGATGAGGCTACTATCATCAGTTCATCTGCACTCTTCTGCTGCAATAACTGAAACAAACAAAAAACATGTTCAATTACATTATTAATACAAATAAACATACAGAGAAAAAAAAAAAAAAAAAAAAAAAAAAAAAAAAAAAAAAAAAAAAAAAAAAAAAAAAAAAAAAAAAAAAAAAACCTGCATATTTTTAATAGTATAGCAATAATAATTAAAAAAATGCAATAGAGGCAACTGAATGGAATGGATGCAACAAATATACATATTGAATAAAAAAATAATACAAATATGGTAATTCATATAAAAACAATGAGATGAACATGGAAACATAAATCAATATTCATTTATAATAGTGATGTAATACATACAAGGACATGTCTAGGATATCTAGGTAAATAGGTAATTCCCTCTCTTCAGTAATACAAATAGTTAGTGCATGTCATATATATATATTATAATAAACCACAAATGATGCACAAAATCATCAAAAATTCAGCCAGTTTCTTTTAAATTGCATGTCCAATTTCGAGTCAGCAGAAATGTTTGAATATCATATTTACCTCCACAAGCGGCTTCCATACTATGTGATCTTGAAAACTTGTTCTTAATTGTTGCACTGACCGTGAGAGACTGTGTAAACATCTGGACAAAGAAGGAAACAATCATTAAATATTCATATTTTTAAAGTACTTTATTTTTTACATGCCTAGGTCTATGTCGATACTCAGCAGGATCCAGAAGTAAAGATGTAGTGCTGAGTCATCAACTTAGGAATGATGGAATGGGGTAGAAATTTTCTCAACAGTAAAATGTATAATCATGCTAAAAAATGGTAAAAACTAGACTGTTGGGATAAAAAAAACAAAAACAAAACAATCAATTTGCAGCACATGAGTCACTAGGGAAATAATTATGTAAATTGCTAGTTTGAATAGGCATAACCTTCAAATACATGTTTGTTTCTATACTCTCAAAGTCACAGGCGTGTTTCACCAAGTCATCCATATCGTTAGGAATGACTTTTCAAACAACTGCACCCTGTTGCATAAAACTTCTAACCGGAGTTTTTTCCGGTTAAAATCTGAAAACTCCGGTTAAAGTCCAAAAACTCCGGTTACAATATTTTTCTGGATTTTTACTGTTTTTTCAATTGCATAAAAACATACCAGAGTTTTCAAAAGTATTAAAGCAATAAATTTTTAGGGCGTTTTAAAACTCAGGTTGAATAACTTAAGAAATAGGTCTACATAAGCTGAGTTTTTTAACCCGAGAAAACTCGGGTTAGAAAAAAAGTTTTATGCAACACCACCCTGGTGGTAATTTCTTGTGCTAAATGATTGAGAATGTTCCAGTCATTTGTAAAGCCATTCAGAACTTTATGAAAGACTTGGTGAAATACTCCCTGTAATGATAAAACTCATAAGCCATTTAATGAAAATCATTTCTGTAATTATAGTAAACTATATAAAATCATCACACATACCTTGCTGCTGCTAGCTGGACTTTGAGATTATCTTCTTCAAGGCATTTCTCAATAATATCCATCAGATTATCAGTCTCAATGATCTGTTCAAACAAAGAAATGTTTAATAAAGGCAGGGAAAGTTTTCTTTAATGCTGGAAATACAGTCAACTCCCATTATAACAAGCAAGGACATAAAAATATTTATAAAAGGCAATTCTGTTGATTCCAAAAAGAAAACGTGTGCACATATGTGTGCCTATTTGTTCAGTATAATAAGATTTTGGTCCCAAGCATCGTACTATTAACAGTAGAGCACCGTTTTCTTTACAATTTGCTAGTCTCTTTTTCAATGTGCTTCTGTATAACTTGTCAGAGTTCTTTTAAAAATGTAATGGTTCTCAAGGAGTTGTTCAGTAGCATTATTTGATTGTTCTCCAAAGAGCAATCCTTTACTGTGGACCTTTTTGTTGATAACATATATTCTTAACGGCATGAAAATTAATGTGAAGGCTCACAATTATTTTTCACCTTTCCCACTTCAGTAGCTTCCCTCTAATCAAAGAGCAAGGTTTTTGAAGAGTAATTGCACAAAACATTATCATGCATGTCTTAATTTGTTCTTATACAATCTACGCCCTAATTTAGAATGTGCGCAGCTATTGCACACATTTTCTGGAGAAATTTGTCAGTGACAATCTATCAGTTGAAGAGGCTTGTCAGAATCTATTTTTGAATATCGGGGTGAATCCCTCTTTTTCCTGGCATCAGCATATGATATAAAGGGGCCTTGTGCCAGTGGCATTTCTAAGCCAAGAGAGAAAAGTTAGTCCCTGTAGACCTCATGCCCTATGTCCTTTTACAGCAAGGGTGACAGCTACTGTCTAAGATCATTCTTGAAAAGTATATGACCCAGGAAACAGATCTGACTTGCTCTTATTTTTTCAGGCGTGTTTGGGATGACCTTGTTCTTTTTCAGACATTCTCATTTAAATCATGATCAGTTCATAATATCCTCATGCTCCAATGCTCTAAATTTTATTGTCCAAAACAAAGGTGTACCCAAATTTTTTTGACCGTTTTTTTCGTGGGCCCGGCAGCCGCTGAGCAGTGCCAGAGGGACGTTGCTCTATCTCCTTCTTGTTGAGTGCCAAACAGGGTATCAGCAACTACCCTTTTTTTAATGTATTTTGGTATGACGCGGCCAGGTATCGAACCCAAGACCTCCCAATTATAAGGCAGATGCTCTATCCACTTAGCCATCATCATCATTCTGCAGAGAGACCACATCTCAGTGGCTTCTAGACAATGCTGTATGTTTTTACTTATCAGTGATACTAACCTTTTTCCTGATCTCTTCTACATTTGCTCCTAATGATGCAAAAACTTTGAAAGCAGCCTGTCTCAGCTCAGCCTGGATGTGGAGACCTTGTTCCTGTACAAATAATATAGCATAGACACAAATTGGAGGGAATTTAGAACATTTTGTATTTACTATTCAATGATAATGATAAAATTCTGGATTTATATAGCATCTAATACATAGTTAGACTTTGTCTCTAAGAAATTTACTGACATATTATTACCCCAGTCATCGGATTCAGGGTTGCCGCACACAGTATGTGCATATTCTTCACTTCAAATTAATGAAGGAATGAATGAATGATTGTTTAAATATTATAAATTACTGCTCAGAAAGCAATTGAATGGTTATAAGTAAGCAACAGGGGAGGGTTGTAAATCCTATCCAAGTGGCTCAGGAATAAATGCTTAATGATTAATGCTTAACAAAAGGGCACTTAGTGGAATGACTTGGTAAACTTAGATTTGAATCAACGATATCTCTGTCACATGAACACTGCTCTACTGACTAAGCCATCATGCCCATGTCAATTACAATAATAACATTGAATTAAGACAATTGATCAGATTAATATCATTATTAAATGGGTATGTGGCTTTACAATTAGACTAAAACCAATATTCAATTAGTTTGGTATGTGGCTTTACCTTGTTGGCAGAATTGTTTGGTGAATACTTGAGAAAGAGAGCAAGGGTAGGGATGAGATGGTCTGTTATGCTAGCAGAGACCTGTAGCGATACATCCTCTTCTATGAGAAAAGCAAGCGTCTCCGCCGCTTCCACTCTCTCCTCCATCACCCTATCCTTTTTACACATCCTGGCAAGGCTGGGAAGCACCTGTCGTGTGGATGAAGGATAAAGGAGGACTACTGATAAATAATAATGATCATGTTAATGGTAATAATGATATGGAATGTAATGTTTGTAATGGAATTGGTAAGAGTAATGGTCATGGTAATAGGGTCACAAGGGTGATGGTAATGGTATCACTTGACTGGTGATGCAAGTGTTATGGGAACCTGGGAGGATGATGGTAATAGTAATCAAGGTAATGATAAGGGCAATTGTAGTAAGGGTAATAGGAGTAGGTATGGTTTGTGTAGTAGATATTGTGAGAATTATGGATCCATAATGATTAACTCTTTCACAGCAAGAGATTAAGTGATAACAATATTTTATAGGCTAAGCCCAATTTAACTAGAAACAAAGCACTATATAAATAGTAAATTTGATTGACATATACAAGTTATTTTAGCACAGAATAACAAATTGGCTTACCCTTTGAACAATCAGAGGGTTCCTGGAACTTATTGCACCCGCTCTACAAAGATAGCATAAACTGTTTGATGAGAGAATAGGAGAAAAGAAATTGATAATATACATATTAGCATCATTTATGGAAAAAAAAGTAAAATTGTTTTTTATTTGTCATAATAATGATATATAAATATCTAACTCTTAACACTAATGGATGTACTAGTTTCTGTCAAAACATGAAAAGCTTAATCAATGTTTTTCATGACCTAAACTAATCAATTTGTATAAATTTTCATTAACTCTTCAACCTTACAGTGTAGGTACAGGTGGATATTGCTGAAAAAAAAGAGGATGGCTTACACAAACACAGACTGAAAGGGAAAAAAAAATAATAACAATTAATTGGCTTTCTGATTTATCAAGGTAATCATCACTTACTGTGATCTCTATCAATATCTATTTTGAACAAGTCATGGTTCAAAATGATGAAATACAATGCAAGAATCTGACATCCTCTGAATAAGAATCTTGAGTTTTGTATGAAATTTAAGTACATAAATCATTCTTTCTTACCATTTTGCTGCTGTTAGTTGAATATTGACTGGAAGGTCCCTGCCTAGTAATCTACTCAGTAATGTGGACATGTCTTCTCTGTTGTACTTGGCTAAGGACAAAAAAAATTATTCTAAGTTTAAAGCCATCAACTAACTTTGCATTATATGAAGATAAGAATAAACTGATATACTTAATGCTGCTATTATAATTAGAAACCTTAGGAGAGATATGAAGCACCATAGTTTCATAGGTTTATCGCATAATTTCATATTCCTATAAGGTAAAAAAAGTTATAATTCAAAATGGAAACTGATATTATTTTATACATGTATGTAACTGCTGTCAAATTTCAACTAAAATTTCAGTCATACATTTTAATAACAATCACATCAAATGTAAGTAAACATAAAATGATCCTGACCATAACCTGAACCATGCTTAACCAGGGGTAATAAAACAAAGCATCATTGTAGATATCTGTGCTACCAGAGTCCTATATCATTAATACAATATCAAAATGAGAAAAAGAAATTTGTGACTGTCATGTTTTTTCCACTTACTTGTTGATATTTCAAACGAGACAAAACGATTCTGGTAGCTGAGAGCTGATAAGCACTGCAGAGCTGGCTGTCGAATCTGGAAATAAAGACAGCAGAATCTCTATTCATTTTTAAACATAGCTAGACATCATTGAATACTACACAACTTGAAGAATTTCTTGTTTGATAATAAAGGGATGATTCTAATGAACATTGGTATTCACATGTCGACAATCTTTTTAAAAGCAAAGACAAACAAAGATTATCTTCCATAAAACCTGACAAGCCATTAAGTTAGAGATGCGATGAGATTTTGTTTACCAACTACAGTACAATTGTCCCAGAAGGAGTGTGTGCTATACAATCCTAACTTCTAAACAGAGTAAGGGTGCTGAAGCTTCCACTGCACTTTGCTGGTATAACATATCCTTTTATCACTTTTATCACTTTTAAGTCAGATTTTACTATTATATCGCCAATTCCTGAGTATTTTGTTTTGCTCAAAATTTAGTTTTGGTCTTCATCTAATTTATAAGAGGCTTGAAGAGTTGAAATTTTCATTTCCAACTTTAAACTTTCTCACAGGCAGAGCCTCCATAATAGGTTGTTAACACTCTAAAATGATGACGGAACCAGCTGTAATCCAACCCACAAATCTCTCAGGCAAAGCTGATAGGCTCTGAAATTGGTGTATTCAACCACACCTGAGAAGTGGGGTGGTGCGGTATGTTTTAATAGAGAGAAAAATGTATTGATTTTCAACTTACCTTGTTAACTTCTGAACAGAGTAAGGGAGCAAGGGCTTCCACTGCACCTTGCTGGTATAGCATTTCCTGTTGTTTGGCCGTCTATAGAGAGCACAGAAATAATGAAATCAGGTAGACTAAAATAGAAATGGTTTTCAATAATCCATAAACTATAAATAATATTAAAAATATCTTGCATGAGCATAATCATTTATTGTTAGTATATCCAGGTGACACTGACCATGTATACAGACAGAAAAATAAAGGAAACAGACAGAGTAAAAATTATCTGGTTGTTAACAATGTTCTGGTTGTGGAATAGAGTTATTTGAAAAGACTATTTTCCTTTTAATGTATGGTCAAATCCACTCACTCAAATAGTTCCTTAACTATTATTAAATACACTGTCCTTATATTAGATGTATGTCCAAGTTTTATCAAGAAAATGTGTTTTGGGGGTTCCATGTAGAAGATAACAAAGAAACAGTGAAAGAGAAGAGGAAGGGTGCATAGATGAGATGAGGAGGAAGAAAGAGGGGTGAGAATGAGTGGTGAGAAATTGATAGAGGGGTCATTCCATGCCAATTCACCCAATGGGTTACACCCTACCGTCTCAGAATTTGCTCAAATTTGGTACACATAAAGTTTAACATTACCTTCCCATGAAACAGAAAAATTTAGCGTAAACGGTCCGTCGGTTTCCGAGCTATGGCCCGCCCTTTTTTATTCGTTTTGGCAAAAATGGGTGTGACCTTCCATTTCAACGGCACAATGCGCCTGTACTGGTTGACCAATTTTTTTGAAACTGGTACCATTCAAAAGGAAATTCAAAGAGGAATTAATTAATGGTATCAAAAATATTATTGGAGCAATTTAAAGTGCTATGACCTTTGACCTTTCCTTTAACCTTGATTTTGACCCCACAAGAATAATATTTTTACTTGATTTTTATGTATGTTAATTGTCAGTATAATATTAACATAACATGTTAAATATCTAGACGATATTTTTATTTCTTCACCTTTAAAAACTCTTTTTAATGTAATTTACAAAGTTACTGTTACCCCCACATACTGATATTTGTGTTAGTAATGTGTGTAAAGTCTCCATTATAGGCTTACTTAAATACTTCCATACTGAAGTTAATTACATTCAATTAAAACAGGAAACTAAACTTTTCAGGTAATAAAGGAAACATTAAACACAATGATAATGTATACATGTACGTAGACTCCATTTGCTTATGAATAGAGACATTTGTTTAGCCCTTTTGATTGGGGTGCAATAGGTATACATACAAATCATCAGAAATCTGCGGTTTTGACAGAAACAAATGCTTCCTACATGTAGTCAGCTCTACTATCCCAAACTGGATACATCCTTGAGATCTTTGAAGCATCAGCAACAGATATGGAATACATTATGGCATTTGATTGTAATGTTACTTCAGTTTGAAAGTATTCATGTATAATGGAGTCTTGTACACACATTACCAACACAAATATCAGTATGTGGGGGTAACAGTAACTTTGTAAATTACATAAAAAGAGTTTTTAAAGGGATACAGTAACTTTCAAAAACAGAGCAATTAGATCAAGATGAATAAATTATATTGCTCTAAATAGTAAAAAAAACTACTGAAAATTTCAGATCAAAATGGAAGTCATTTACTACCACAAAACAGTGTAACAGCCAAACGCGAGTGAATTTTAATCCCTTTGCAGCAACCCTCCAGCCCGCTAGGGTCGGGGGGAACACGACAGGAAGTGGGGTGTCTTGAAAGCACATGGCAATTTGTTTCCACCACAAGATGGTTTTACTAAATTTGAGTATGAAATCATTGATATCTCGAAAGTAAAGCAAGCAATTAACTTGTAATTTTGAAGAGATACCAGACTGACCTAAGTGTTTATAATTATGTTGACAAAATGAGCTAAATCAAGAAATTGTGATTTGAATATCATTCAATGTTACTGCATCCCTTTAAAGGTGAAGAAATAAAATATCATCCTAGATATTTACATGCTATGTTAATATTATACTGACAATTAACATATATAAAAATCAAGTAAAAATGTTATTCGTCTGGGGGTCAAAATCAAGCTTAAAGGAAAGGTCAAAGGTCATAGCACTTTAAATTGCTCCAATAATATTTTTGATACCATTTTTGAATTCCTCTTTGAATTTCCTTTTGAATGGTACCAGTTTCAAAAAAATTGGTCAACCAGTTCAGGCGCATTGTGCCGTTGAAACGGAAGGTCACACCCATTTTTGCCAAAACGAATAAAAAAGGGCGGGCCATAGCTTGTAAACCGATGGACCGTTTACGCTAATTTTTTTTGTTTCATGGGAAGGTAATGTTAAACTTTATGTGTACCAAATTTGAGCAAATTCTGAGACGGAAGGGTGCAAAATTGCACTTTCATTGGGTGAACTGGCATGGAATGACCCAGAGAGAAAGAGAGAAAAAAGACATGGGAGGGGAAAAGAGATTTTGGAGAAAAAGAAGGAGGGAGAAAATAAAGAGGAAAGGGAAAGAGATTTGGTAGCTAAAACAGGTAAGCAAAGTGACAAGGAGAAGAGGGAGAGAGAGAGAGAAGGGGAACAAAAAAGGGTTAAATCAATTAGCAGATCATAAAGAATATGAAAGCTCAAGAACCTATTTGATAAGAATACGACAAGGGTGAAAATAAATGATAACTAACGAGAAACAAATTAGAAACTTATATAAAGGCAACAAAATTAGACACTTACCTTGCAACATTGTGCTAGTATATGAGCCACACATTCTTGCGTACATAACGTCTTCGGTAGAAGGTGTATGAGATGTGGTATGACAGAGGAATCCTAAAATGGAATCAATATCAAATTAACCTTATTCAGGGATGCCACTGAGCGGTGATAAAAAAGTAGGAAAGTCACCTAGAAAGGGAACTTTTGTACACACAAAAAAAAGGTGATTCCTATGATAAAAAATAAGTTGAAAAAGTAGGAATTCCTACTTTAGTCTGAAAAGTGGCGTCTGCTTATTAAGCGGCAGTTCTATCACAGTATTTCAATGTAAATGGTGCTGTTATAGATTTTAACAATGTTTTTTTTAATGACCATTAAATATGCAAAAATTATAATTTTATTGACAGATTTATTATTATTGACAGTCTAGTTAGATTATGCATTTGACGCAAAGTCCTACCACTATTGAAAATCATTATACCCTTTTCATCATTGGGTTTTCAAAGACCTTTGTAGTGATCTTTGTCACTAATCAGATATCTTGCTCGTCACCAATATTTCCTAAAATTTTTCAACTCCAATAAATTCTCTGATTTTCATGAAGATTAAATAAATCTCAGAGGGGATTTGACCTCTTCTGACATCTTTAACATAGAAACTTCTAAAAAGTACTTACCTCAAAGACAACATCCTCTACTGGAGCTACTGAACTTGTCAAAATAGTTCGGAGAAACCGCAGGCAAGCCTCCACAAACTTGATATCTCCGTTGCCAAGACCTGTATCAATATATACAATTATGAAAAAGACTTATTGTTATTGTTTGGTTAAAGATAAACTTGAGTTGTAGTAATAATAAAAAAAAAAAGTCCAACATCCAACAATCAAAACAAGTTTACACTAAAATTAGTGGAGCTGAATATAAATGATAATTTCCAAATGATTTTGGTAGAAAATGTAAAAAAGCTGAGTAATGAGCAAATAAAGGAAAAATTGTCGGGACGTCACCACATATTCACCTATCACAGCCGCGGGGTGACCACTGTGGCCCTCTGTGTAAATCTGTTACCCTCACATGACATGTAATGGGAGAGGGTGTATTACCTGGATCTACTTCCCCTGGAATATAAGAATTTTACATATAAAAACATTCTTTCGTATTTTTTTCCCCCAGTAGATTAAAGGGGGAGGGGTATCAGCAATGTGTATCTGCTTAAAATCCCAGACCATATTTCAACAGGTTTTAATTTTCACCTTGAAGCATGACTGCAAGAATACGTTTATCCATCAGCTCTCTCTTGTTGTCTACTGTTCCTTTGGCAAAGCTACCCAATAACACAGCACTTTCCACAAGGATCTCTGGGGAAACCCCTTCACTCGTCATGATGTAATGTATTCTAAACAAGAAACATACAAAAAGGTCATAGATGATAAGAGGCTAGGAGAGGGTTGAAGAGGAAGGCATCACTTTAAATTGCAGGAAATTATGAAATGATTTACAATATATCAGTTTTTAAGTATATAATCTAACAAACATCATTTTCATTTCTTATTGATATACATGTACAGATAAAAGACAAACAAAGAACAGATCATGTCATGGATGTCACACTTCATATTTCCCACAACAATTTTTTGTTGTTGGAGGGGAGGGTTTAGTTTACGGTCATGTTGGCTTAGTTTATGATACCAAATATGATTAAGATGTGTCAATTTGTAAAATTCGGAGCTTGCATAATATTTGCATGATGCTTGTATGTTTGATTTTTAAAAGAAAAGAGTATTCCCACCCTTGACAAAGTTTAGTATAAGAGTGTAACAGAGTGAAAACAATGGTAGTTACTGCAAGCTTACCTGTCTATAGCCCCACATAGCATCAAGCCTGTCTTTTGTTTGTTACTGCCAATGATCACATTCTTCATCAATCTGAAAACAAGGGGAAAATATTATTAAAAGCTCATACATGTTGATAAATAAAAGAGTTTCAGGATGTAATATAATAAAACTGTTCTAAAATGATAAAATGCAATCATCATGGGACCACTGAAAAACAAAAATTAAAAAGAGTTTCATATCAATAAATTATTGTATACCATGTATTATAATTGTTGAGTGAACATTTGAAACAACCAACTGTTGACACCATTTGTGAGAATACAATGTGGGCAATTGCAATAATAAATTATTTTATACATTTTTCAAAATCCGTTTTTGCACTAAAGCAAATGGCCATCTAATTTACAGCGGTCAAAAGCTCTGGCTACAATGAATCCTTTTCCGAAAATCCAGTTTATTTGATTCATAGAGCAGTCACATCAACATACAGACTCCAGGGGCCTGTTTCTTGAAGCCGTCATTAGTCTAAAATTCTTGGACAACCCATAGGGGTTGTAGAATTAACACGCACTTCAATAGGATTTCTATGAACTTAGACTTATGACAGTTTGAAAAATAGGCCCAAGACAGACTTTAAACCAACAACTATCTTGCCATTAAAGGTAATGTATCTTTTCTTCTACATGTAATGCGTTTTATACTGTTGAATAAATTTATAAGACTTACTTCAGGTTACAGAGAAGCTGCTGCTGATCTGTTACCATCAAATTGTCCACATACACTTGGCCAAATCCAAGATCCTGAGAAATAATAAATGGCAATCTAACATCAGTCATCAAGTTATAAATGGTAATGAAATGGAAATTGGAGCACAATTGATTGGAAAAGAAAAAGAAAAAAGGAAAAAACAACAGAAAAAAACAAACAAAACAAAACAAAAGTAAACAAAATAAAAAAAGCACACTTCTGTGCACACATGTGTTTTTGTTGCTCATGTTATTTACATAAGGTAAAGTCTATCTGCATGTAAGTCAACTTCACGCACACGAATCCTCATCTATGAAGGATGCACTTACAAGGAAGAAAATTCATGTGTCATCATAATGACCAAATTATGCTACATAAGAATAAACCTGTGCCGAATATGATATTCTATACATGGCTCTCGTCAGCAATCCAAAAACATGAAGTGCACATCAGACAAAAGTTTGTCATACATGTTATTGGCGGCTTGGAAAAAAACAAAAGAGTCATTCAAATTCAAGCGACAGTAATCTTTAATTCTAGTTAATGACTGTTATAATAATTTTTTTAAATTGACTTGAACATCCAAAGAGAATGACATGCACCAAAAAACAATAACAATAAAAAAACTTTACGTAAAGTCGGAGAAGGATGATGAAATTTTGTTATATTCCTGCATCCGCCGCAGCTCGAATGCAAAGACAAAAATACATTCCAAAGTTGTACTAAGGGCTCTTGTCAGACCCATCATTGACATCGGAGACTCTGTATGTACCCTGTTCAAGTGATCAAAAGTCATAGAGAGGGGTCCCAAGAAGGAGAGCTAACAAAGATGGTTATGCATTGACGAAACTCTATCCTACACAGAGGAGACTGCAAGCTCTTAACCTTCCTTCTCTGGAATACAGGCGTCGTCGAGGCACATATTCCAAGTGTAAAATCATCCTCCATGGCTGGATAGAATCGCCACGACAGCTCCTTTTGAAACCTCTGCGCTAGAACAAGGGGTCATAGCAAAGCTGATCAAACATCAGATCTCTCAAAACGTAAGAACAAGACTGCTTTCAGTCATCGATTTGTCGAAATGACGTGGAAGCACTCCTCTGAAGAGGTCCGTCTCTGCCCCCTCAGAAGGTGATCTTTAAGACAAGCTTGGCGAGTATGAAGGCAAAAAGATTCTGCTCCCATAGCGAGTAGGAAGAGGAGAAGAGACACCCAGCTAGACAACATGAAAGGGCAGAGCAAAAGAAGAGACGATAAGGCAAGCAACCATTAGAGAAGGAAGAAAACTGAGCTGGAACTGGAACCTGACTGCTGAGACCACAGCATTTTTGCCAGAATCTCGGGTAAAGGACTCATATGTACGAATCAATATACAGAAGTATATTGACCTCGTATTGATAGGTACTTTTCGTTGTAGGAAAAATGTAGACCCACATATTGGTATAGCTTATAAAATTTAGGACGTTAGCGCTATAATTTGAAAGCTTAGTATGACAGACTATAACTGTTGACTTAGATAGGAGGGATATTACTATATGACAAGATAGAAAATAAGAGAAACTCACGCTGCGTCTGATGCGTTGTCACGTACGTAGTAAAAGCGCTCCAATGCGTGTACTGCTGTGCAAAGCTATGGGCTATTGTTTAAGAGTCGTCGCAAAATCACTTCACCCTGAGAAAAATTGCATTTTTAAAAACAACTCGGACACCCGAATTACTTTATTTCGTCTGCGCTGACCAATGATTTAATCGTTACTTACTGAATCCATCACTGGGGTAGGAAAAAACTGAAACTAGTACAATTGTTGACATTTTCTATTGAAGCAAGAACAGTAAGGGAATTCTTGGAAATACATCTATTTACGTCTGGTGAACTGTTCAGTCTTTTTTAAGTCCTTTTTTTTTTGTCCTGTAATTTGTCTTTTTCCTCTTTCGTTTTTCCTTGTCGTTCCTAGTCATCTTCTTTTTATGTTGTTGTTTCTTTTGTCTTTGGTTTTTATTATTATTCTTTATTTATAATTATTTTTGCGCCCCCTAAATTGCCGCCCGGGGCACACGCCCCTTCACCCTCTCATACGTTAGATAGTCATCCTGGCAGAGCGTTGCAGCTCTTCCAGGAAGTATCATTATATATCAGAAATACAAATACAAATTGATTTAAAAGGAAAAAAAGGGAAGATCATGTAAGAACGACTGAGCCACCCATAGTGTTATATGGATACTCTTCTGAGACCGAAGCGGATTTTTTTTTTTTTTCAAACCCCCCCCCCCCCCCACTTATCACGCGGCCATATTAAACATGGAAAAAAATCTGATGTACTTTTTTGACCGCCAGGCGTGATGTCAAAAAAATTTGATGTACCTTTTTGTCCACTTTTGCAGATTTCGAACCCACCCGTAAAAATCCTACTTTAGGGCCTGCTATGTGCAAAACATTAACATGGTTATTACAAAAAAATTCAAATATAACTCTCTCAGCTTTGGAGAAAAACTACGTCAAGCTCAATGAGTTTTTAATGGATCAGTAGTGAGCTGGCCTATCACCGGAAGTAATCTTACTCGACTTACTCCACGAATTACCCAAAGGCCCTGTATTTATAGGGCCTTGAATTACACCGCACAGCGCCCTCATAAGACGTAAGTTATATAAGTGCATTGCCTCGTCACCCTCGTTTGATCCACTGATTACAAAGGACAATTGTGTGATTGACGAGAGACGGTCGCTCTCTCTCAGAAGCTGCCTGCTTTATGCGTGTTCCCTATACATCAATTTTGGCGGGAAGTTCGAAACCAGCTAGCTGTACTGATCGACGGTATGGGATATTAATCCTGGGTAGGTGATGTGCAGGAGGTTCAGGGATTAAGGCGCTTAATCAGGGTTTCGGCCGAAGTATTTAGAATTACCACGTTTCACCAGAAAAGAAAAATCAATATTTATCCTTGGGAAATTGAACGCGTGTAGATATAAAGCAGTACTCAAATCGCATGGAAAACTCAGAATTATGTGCAAAATGAGTTATTAGGGTGGAGGTGGGTGAAAAATGCGCTCTTTTTTTAAATCACGGGTCACTTACGTAGCGAGCTGTAACAATTTTAAGAGAGGTGTCGATCATACCGACCCGAAGATGTAAATTAAAGGACCAACCATAGGACTATGTATGAACAGGTACCTCTCCGCGGCGAGACGTCAGGCATGGTGTTTGGTGGGGATGTACTAATTTGAATAGGTTTCGGAAAAAAAACAATACCTATGAAATTAATGGCAGCTGAATATGGAGCTAGGATTGGAAATTTTTCCGTCAGATTTTTTATGTTCGCTGGACAAAAAAAGAAATCAAGAATAAACATTACAAATTTTTGGAAAATATTTTAATATTTCAAAAACTACTTAATAAAACATTATCTGGGACTAATGAGTATCATTTTACTACCAACGTAAGTGCTTTACGGGTCTCGGTATGATCTCACGACATTTAATGGAGTTAGGATTAAGATCGCACCTGGTTTATAAATTTACCCAAAGAATTGAGTTTCTTGGATTGTGAGAATCATAGAATCTATTTACTCCAATATTCTATTTTTGATTGGATATAAAGAAGCACTCAATTCATTAATCAAACATTTATTTTTCTGCATATTAGAGCGCCAAGATCCTGAGGTTGTCGACAATTTATATGAACATAAATGAGAAAAATTCAAGATTGCTAAGGCGGCGAAATACAATTTGCCTAACCGATCTGCCTTGCCGATAGAATGCGTTTGAGTTGACGTACTCAGCGCTCTCCAAAAGAATATGACAGGTTTCGGAGCTGTCATAGAGCAATTTAGTCGCTTGTTGTCCTCTGATCATTAGTCAGAGAGAGCTTCGTGGAACCCGCTTGTGGACGGTTTTCGTAGAACGCCCCCACTGGGGGCTCCCTGGATAGCCTATATTGATCACGAATACCTCACTGTTACTCGAGAAGTGAAAGTGGGTTAGGTGAGAACTGGTTACACCAAGGGGAATCACAAGGGTCACAGACACGGGAACTAAGGATATTAGGCCAAAGACTTTAATCTTATAATTCTGTTGTTCATTGTTACTTTGTATTGTTCATCATTAAATTTGATTGTGTAGGATCAATCTTCAAACATTCATGCCAGCATATATACGCCAAAAACTTTGAAAAAGACAAAGGCAGATTTCAGATTTTTCTAATTAATGTCATGAAACATTGTAAATGGAAGTCATTTTAAATTCATTCTTCAAATTCTTCTTTAATATTCTCGGACATGGGTCAGGTCTTCAAACAACATAATCACATTCAATATTCAACAACAATAAAAAATGGTAATAGGGCCCTAATTACTTTAGCTATCTTACATTTTTAGGTAAATGGGTGATGAGTATCTCAGCAGGTTTTCAAATTGACCCAGTGCAATGCCAATTTGTTTCTGCTAACTATTGGCTCTAGGCAGAACAGGTATTGTATTGTGGTGCGTGTACCAAGATGAAAGATACGCTCGAACGTTTGGGAAGTTCACCTGCAAAGCCCCCCGGAGCTTTGGGCGAGGGCTTGACGTATGTTGTGTGGACTCCAGTGACATCATGACATGCAACGCTAAAATATGGAGCAAGCACATAATTTATGATGAGCATTTTGGTAACAAAAAACTTTAAATCTTAAATTTAAAGGGACAAATAAATAGATCATAGCAAAATATATAATAACATAATATATTTGACCGCAATTATTTATTTTGTAATACCAATATCATGTTATCAGCCACCCATATGGTTATTTATTTTGAAAAAAAAATAAATTGTAAGTCCAAGACAAAATTTAACACTTGTCGTAATTAGTTGGTACCTTGGCAACATCTTGACCGCAAGACTAAGATAACGCACAACGCACACTCATTCGGTTCTAAGATTTCAACATAATCTGGATTTTAAGCAAGGATTTTAGTACTTATTTCTTGTGATTGAATTAATCTCCGCCAGGGCTTGTAATTTATTTTACTGCTAAAATTACATACTATGGTCAGTTTTCATTAGAGAGAATTATTAATGTAAAAAATATGTAATATTAAGTAATTTTATTTCGACCCTTTACGGAGAGTTACTGGCACTGCATTAGTGAATGTGGGCCATAATACATACACGCAAAAGACAAAAGTCCCCTCTAAACAACACTCCGTCTGGTCCGCTGGCTTCCCGTAATCGCAATATCTGTCGTGCCGCTTAACACTCTGAGAGGGGAGCCGAGGGCGCCCCGCCGCCGAGATAGTGTTACCATGATCAGTTGAGTGTGATTCTTTCTCCACATCAGTTTTATATGGTGTAATAAAGTCATATAATATAGTGATAACGTCTAATTAAGTACTAAAGATCTAGTGTTATGATAAAATCAAGAAAAACAGAGTCTCATGTAGACTAAGATTGGGTGTGTTGATAATTAAACAATTACCGACCAAGTGAACGGGAAGAAATTGATTCATAATACAACGTACCACGCGGACGAGGGATATTGACAAGAACTTCAGCATACGCGTCTAAGGCGGGAGGGTATCTTATTTTCTTGTTTATTCTCTCTAGGAAAAAAATGGATCAAAACAAATTGTTCGGGGCAAGATAATTCCAATACTCACCATTGAATACAGACTGGGTGAAGGTCGCTTCCCTCGAAATATGTGTGACATGTTGCACAAATACTTTCACTTGAAGTAGAGTTAAAACTTAATAAATGAAAAATACTGGAAAACAAGGAAGCATCCACCACGTAATTTTCTAATTCAGTATGCAAGTTTAGTCATCCGGAAAGTGGACGTAACGTCGATCTGCTCGCAACTCACGTTCTGACGTGACGTGTCGGAGAACGTTGTCCTGTTTGCAATTCAGGTTAATTACTCTTCTGTGCAGAGATAATCAAATGGGAACGGAGAGGATCTATCGCAATAACGAAAATAATCGCGTCATTGTGTGAGTAGAGATGGCAGCTTGATCTGGAGCGCACCGAAAATTTAGAAAAACAAACCAACGGGAAAAATTAGTATACACATTTTGGTAACAGATATGTGCATAGAATTCAGGCTGATATATACTGTTCATTTTTAGTGCGTTGTACGCGTGAAAACAATGCGGATAAGGAGAATATAAAAAAAAATCTCTATGAGACATTTTTTAAAATTAAGATTAAAGTTAAATTGACCAAGTATAAGGATATCTTATAAAAATTTCTAACTCTGCGCCTCTTGACATAACTTCGCTGCGAAACAAAGTTAGAGATCGCACTGGCGTAGATATATATGTTAAAAAATTAAGTTTAGTAGTGGTGTGTGTGTGAAAACCAGGCGACATAATCTCCCTATAGCCCACGTCGTGCCGAGACAGAAGAGAGAAACTACGCGAGTTACACACCACTAAGCGCACGCTGTTGCGTTGCTCAGCGAGTTTTTTTTTTTTTTTTCTAGAAGAAAAATAAAAAAGTGAAATCGACGGGAATGCACTTTGTCTTGTTAGGGTCAAGGATATAGGTTCAGGTTACTACAGCGTTGAATCCAGCAACTGTGAAGGGTTCTTTCCTCGAATTGGGCGAGCCACATTTGGCAGTATTATTATTCTAATATCACCTTTATAAAAGTAATAAACTATTAAGATGATACTTGGGAAAAACTCAAGTATGACAATTCCTATATCACGTTAATCTTAAATTTGAGTTGGCAAGGTTAGGGTCATCCGGAAGTGGAACGTCGTCTGCCTCCAACTGCACGTCTCCTGCGCGTATGCGGTGCGCGTGAGCCTGTTCAATTAAATGATCCCTTTCGTCGACAGACACGTATCAGAGGACGAGAGGTTACATTCTCGAATAGACAAAATGTTACTCGTCATTTGAATAGATGGTCAAGACTTGCGCGATGGGAACTCCCGCTGATAGAACTGATTTTTTAGAAAGAACACAAGGGACAACGGAAAAATTCATTTGGGTAAGGTCACAAGCCGCTATCAAATTATTACTTCATTTTTTAGTTCAATTAGTTAATTTATTCACGCAACAATAGCTAAAGCATCATTACGGCATTTTTCAAAAAAAATATATGAATGTAAATGTATTAAAAATAGATTAATTAAATTGAACCAAGTAATAATTCCATTTTGCGCTCATCATCACATGAAAAGTTTACGACTGATAAAATTAGATTGGAATGGTTAGGAGTGAGAGTGAGATACAGTTAGCTTCCCCGTCGCTCCTTCGGGGATGCACGGAGGGCATGTCGTTGTTATTAGTGTGAGAAGATGGGGTATGTTCTTAGTGAGGTGTGTGGTGTTCTGAGTGGCGCAGATAGAGTACGCGTCTATAACACTTATACAGTCTTAGAAACTATCCTGATAGTACTGTCCAAAACAAACTATCGCCCTTAAAACACTGTTTAAGATTACACATGACTAATGAAAAACTTAAAGAGGAGAGAAATAATAATAGAACACATTATCATAATTTAGAAACATATGACTTAAACATATTCATTTTGTTAGGGTTGCTAACTGATGTTCAAACTCCATGATTGTGGAAGGGGTTCCGGGGCTAATGAAGATTAAGAATAACAACTCCTAAGTTACATGTAATCTAAGAGGAAAGCTTGAGGGAAGTGGAAACATGAATGGGCACTATTTGAGGTGTGAAAATTGGGGCCTGTAGTGGCCTTGTACCCACTAAATTGTGATAAACTAAACAACATACAAATAACAATGACGAATTCACATCTGTGCATTTTTACCTTACCTGTATACTCCATGCTAAACAGGGCACAATCAACTACGTGGGGACTAAAACTATCAAATACAGTGTAAATATGGTGCTACTACATCAACTCTGTTGATATCCAATATTTAAACCAGAAGGTATAAAAGAATATATTTTTTTTTAGCGTGATCAAAAATTTATCCTTCGCCGTTGTTATTTATAATTGTAACAGCCTTTTTTGAGCGGTGGGTCTGTCTCCACACATCGAATAGGTCAAGCAAGAGGGTTTTTTTAATTGAAGGTTTCTCGTAATGATACCAACCATTTAAATTCCGGTTTTTCTTGTGTAGCGACGAATGGAATGGGTGTTTAGTGGGCATGGCAAATTGAGATGTGTTTGGTTCTAACGCATCTGTAGAGGGGCTTGGTCAAATACTCGTAGTAAATATATTTTAGCGCCAGACCTTTTGTATCGTAATATATTAATAGTTAGGCGCAGGCTTCAAAGTTAACCCGAACAGACGCGACTTTCTCTTTCTAGAAGTTTTGTATAGAATAATCGGGGTTTGAAAGTTAGTATTTGTGAAGAGATTTTTAAAAAAAAAAAAAAAAAAAAAAAAAATGATATTAAATTTAATGCATAAAAGTGAAAGGTTTGTGTTTTATTTGTCAAAGCATATGTTCATGGAATGATTTAATGCGCGAATTTATAATTCGTTAGTGAAAGCGCAGTTAAATTTGCAGCAATGTTGCATTTTTGAAACTCCACGAAACTTCCTCTTTTCATCATTTCAAAATCAGTTCGTGATTCAACAGAGGGATCCAACGATAGCTTAAAACAGCTATCTAAAACGATTAGTATCATATATTATAACTAGCAATTCACGTTCGTAATCCCTCGTTTGACATCAATTAATTTTTCAGACTAGGTATTGTTCAGTTAAATCCTCGATTTCAAGAGACGTTCTCATTGGTGTATTTTTGCAATGTAAACGATAAAATGTTCTCGATAAGTATTCACTCTCTTGGCAAACTTCCACAGTAAACCAGCTATCGATCGCTGATTAATTGAAAAAGGTATGCGTTTAAGTTACATATTACCTATCTCTTTAGTTGTTTAGTAATACCACAGTCAATCTTTTCTACGCAGCATAAGACTATACCAATCTAACTATGGTTTTCGAAAACATTCCGATGCAAAGCATACAGGAACCTAACCACGCGTGTTGAGACTTGTCCCATTCGTTTTGCCAATAATTGTTATAAATAGGAGCAAATCGCAAGAGTTGCCAGTTTCAACTTCTGTAGTTATGGCTATAGATAATGATCAATGAACTCCTTTCTCCATGGATCTCCTTGTTTTGGCCGCCATAGATCAAGGCAATTTCTATACCCCTCACTGATATCACAAATGCTAGATAGTGAAATCCATCAAAGTAAAACATAACATCCTCAAATTTCAGAATGTTATTACTTGATAATTTCATCGTTTTCAATTATCAAATAACTCGAAGTCAGTATAAGTATGAATCGTATATCATTTGTGCAGCAGATAATGCACTCGCCATCGTAAACTAGTAATACAAACCGATTTTGAGGAAGAGTTAATTGCAAATGCAATGATTATAACTCACGTCACGGCTGCCATAAGGTGTATGTTGCAACAAAATCTGCATATCTCATGATGCAGGTGTTGTGACAGTCAAACTATATTCTTCATGGGAAGCACAATCCACTCAATGAGGAAATCACACAATAAGGCGGGACGCTCCCTATGTCCTTTGCGTACTTCGGAGTTTTGATTCATCTGTATAGATATGTAAAAATCCATTCAGCGTATTTTTGATCCGTTCTAGACAATAGACTTATTTCACAATGAGGCAATTTCTGTTTTTCTGTACTCTGCCATTGGTGTTCAAAACACTCGAGGCGAGTTAATCGGCACATTCTGGGATTTCAGGAACAAGTTGTTTTGGCTTCTAACAATACGTCGTCGTCGTTGAGATGATCTGAGTTTAAACGGCCCTTCTCCTTCTTCCATTCTATGTTCTCATATCACACATCACCTAATACTTCTTTTGTTGGGTGTTTAAGCAGCTAGAAATACATATTATGCCCGAAATTTATCGTTTATGACCACTAATCGCACGACTATCTCAAAGGCAGCTCTGACTCAGTCAACACTTGTAAAAGCCTCCAATGAAACATTGTTGTATTGTGCCGTAATATTTTAGGGCCTTAGTATTGGATTGGAGTCAAGTTTTTTTGTTAAGATACACGGCAGAATCAACATTTCATTCCATCAAGTCTTAAGATGGATAGGATAAGTCCCTTTAATATCATCATCATCAAAATCCACTACTTATTCTCCCAGGAGTGCCAGCTATCACAATGCGAAAAGTATTCTTCACATTTAATCAAAGATAGAGTCCTAAATGGACATGAACAGGTTAATCTTGATATCAAACCTCAACTCCCAGAATTTATACTTGCTACACTAACGGTATATATTTTGTCCATTAATTTGACAGAAGAATATCCTTTTCTGTTGTTTTGTAAAGACTAACAACCGTCCGAATTGTGGTAGGCGAAATGTTCAGCTTCCAATGTCCAACACCATATTTCATTTCACTGTAGAGCACTTGAATTTCTCTATACAGCCAGCTCTAAGATCCTTCACTTGAACACACCAATTGCGATGTCGTGCGGCAATAACATGGATAATCTGACTCATTTACCATTTATCTTGAGATATTTAACATCTAAAGTAAATAATAGAGGACTTAATGAACTTCCTTGTGATGCCGTTTCCAAGTGTATTGGTGAGAACATGCAGTTATTAACCTCACATTTGAAAATCTATTCAAATAAAAATGACTTTACAAAAAGTACTACATATTTCCACCTGATAGCCTAAGTAGATAATTTCTCACAGGCCGCTCTTCCAGAGTGCATCATATGCCTTTTTCTAAAATCCAGAAAGACTGCCGACTGTATTTGCTTTGTTTTCAAGGATAACATGTATATCTGTCTCCATTCTAACTAGGTGATTCTTGTGACATTACCTATATTTGGCGGAAGCCAAGATGAAGTGGATTAAATAGATCGTTTTTGTCTAGATACCATGAAAGGCAATTTTTTTTAATCCATTTTTCCATAATTTTTAGACAAAGTTGATATCAACGGAATCCGCCTATACAGAGTTTACTCGGGGTCCGGATCTTTTTTCGGATTTCAGTATGAAGAATGAAGTATTACCAAATGTCGTTATATAAATTTAAATACGTACCTAAGTGCCCTTAATCAGGGCAAATTCTTGATCATAATTAAAAAGATATTGCCCTTACCCGATGACGAGTTTTTCATCTCTGTAAATTTTCCATTTGTCGCGTCATACTTAAAGTCCATCATGATACTATCATCATATTCGCTCAAAAGGTTCTTTTCATGTGATCAATGCTAATTTTCGATTTTAATTCAATGGAAAGAGATTCTCATCAACCGATTTAAAATAGTTTGCCTTGCATTGGCCTTTTCCAGACGATTGTGTTAACAATATGTCCGCTATTACAAACTAAATTGTGAAAGACATGTTTGTTCATTGTACTGTCCGCATTTATTTTTAACCTTCCCAAGACATTTCCCCAATGTCTGAATCTAATTCATCTATATTTGGTCGGCAGTTTGTACCATATCATCCTTGAGCTCTCTGATCACCTTCTGAGCGAGCAGCTTCTTTTCTAAGTATTTTTTTAGCATCAATTTAATCATAATACCTTCTTACCTGTTTTTTTAAAACGGTTTCTTTCCTGTACAGCTTCTTGCATTCGAGTTGTTCCAGCCAGGTGGTTTACTATTCTTTTCTACCAGGTCTGCACCCGGAGGAATGCACTTGTTCGATGTTCCTTTTATCACTTTGACAATCATATTGTATCTGCATTAATGTTTAAATTCTACATGAAATATTTTCAATTTTATTTTCTAAACGCATCTTCAATTTCCATCTCTATAATCATCCCAGTTTACTTTCTAAAAGACCATCTATTCCCGCATTATTCTCACCCGTGGTCTGTTGTAAGCCGTTTGAAATTCAATGATATTAGATTTGATCACTGCCAAAGTTATCGGACATAACTTTTCCATTCTATATTGGCGTATGTCTTTCGATATAAAGACAAATCCAAATGTTGAATATGTACCATAGTGGGTCTAACCTGTAGGAGAGATCCATCATTTAATAACACCAAATATTATTTTTCTATGAATGTCTCTACAGTTCTAACCATTTGCATCTAATTTGCGGCTCCCCCAGAGAGGATTGTGGCTGTTAAAGTCCTCCCCAAAATCAAAATACTTCCCTGTCACATTATATACCTGTTATTTAAATCTACCAGATTAATCTTTTCATGGATTGTAATAGTTAAAAATTGAAATGACTCCGTTTTTACAGAAAATATCAACTCTTTGAATATTCGGCGTTCCTTGGTGTAATCTATTGCTTGAAAGTGACGTCGTTCTTGTAAATACATCACCAGACCACCTCTTGTAGCATCCTGTCCTATTTTACAAGATACAAGTATAATTTGGAATTTAACAAAAAATTAAAAGATCATTAAACCATGTTTCCTTGATGCGCACATTATGTTCTGGTAGAATCCCTAATAAATTGTTATCAATAACAGAGGTTTAGAAAAAATTTTTCGATCAGGCGACTTTTTACCATTTTCCATGTAAGGTCTAACTTCAAAATTGTTATCTTATTAACTGCTGCCTCTAAGAAATCATTCATTCATTTTAGACTGAGGGACTGACTGTAATACAGACAGAATAAACAAAAATCAAATCAATGTATGTCCATAATTTATAGAATTTGGAGTTGGAGTACTGTCTCCTCCTTTTTTATGTCTGAATTGGGATCTGGATGAAATGCTGGTGTGGCCCTGTCCCTTTTTCCTGTCCCTTTCTTTCTAGTACTGTGCGCAGGGAGTTTGATTGCCTGCTTCATGAGGACCGTTTGTCCTCAGATTGGTGCTCTGTGTTCGGAGGTTTGTTTGAGCGAACACTACCGTACACCTGGTCATTCTTGATTTTTGTTAGCATATTCTGCGTTTGCGCACGATGTGCTTCTAGCTGCCTGTGCGATAAGTGAATTTTCCTCTAAATTATTATTTCTGAATTTTTTTTGCCTCTTCGTAGAATTTTGCCAACCCTGATTGCTGCAGGATGGTTCCCTCTCCCACCTGATTGCACTTAGGGGTCTCCTTATTGGTGCACTCTTCAAAACTGTGCTGTCCTCTAAGCCACATCTAACACATCTTAGATTACCTTTGCAGTTTTGTTTTTTATGTGCGCCAAAACAACTGGCATTTATGGCAACGTGGTACAGGAGTGGACATAAACATCTACGTCTTAACCTCATACAAAAATGAATTGAATGTGGTAATCTTTACCTTAATGTGATCAGAAACTAGAGGGAGTTGACATACATTTAAAACCGTTTCACTTTTTTCAGAACCTCTTGCACCTAAGAAATTCTTCTTTTCAATACTCCTCAATTTCTTCGTTACTAATGTTTAAGGGTCGATTCTGTGAAATCACCCCTTTGATGGTTGATTGATTTCCATGTAATCTGTGGCTCACAGTGATGCCTGCTAATTGAGTATCTAGAAAGTTTTAAGTATCTGCCTCTCGTTCCTCACATTTCACAATCATCAGTCCTTTCTTTGTTTACAGACACTCTTACTTTACCAGCACATGGTCATGGCGAGGAATTTCTTTAACAACTTTCACAGATTGGCTCTGCAAATGTCTTGTTTTTCTAATCCAATAAAATACTACTTTACCCTCACCCATGAATAGGAGTTGAACGGGAAGATTCTGGGTATTTTTTCTTGCATTTTTCGTGCAAAATCATACGCTATTACTTCTGCCTGTGTCTCTTTTCTATTTTTCTTGCGCTCCTGCAGTTTTTCCACGAAACAATTTGGCAATATCCATATCATATCTTCCCGGAAGGTAGTTACAATCAGAAGATACACCTTCCCTACATCTTGTACAGCGTATTTCCCGTATTTCTCAAGCAGCCATAATATAATTCTCTCTCACCGAGATACAGAAGAGGAGAGAAAAGAAATATGCCATCAAAGCGCATAATTTTGCGAATAAGAAACAATAAAAATCTTTACCTTATAAGTGTGTTAATGAATATAGAAGTGAGTGAAGTGATGGGGATGAGTGCAAATTCACTTAGATTGTCATTGGGTCACCTTAACTAGACTTTGATCACTAAATTAGTGACGAAAGAAAGTTTGTTAGTCCCAAATGTGAGATGCTCAGCGAAAAACTCGTTAAAGTCCGATGGGCTAGACAAGCAAAGGAATCTCTCAGCGTACGTCGAT